>OX608082.1:56041277-56347962 GCA_951509765.1 Sphenella marginata
TCTTTCCTAGGAAATATCATAGTTGTAGGAGTCGACATGGACCATTCGGCTGCGTCGGAGACATTATGCAAAACGTTTGTTTGTCCCAAAATTCAAGACGTTTATAAAATTATAGGCGTCGTGGAATATCGTGGTCCGGCAATAACTAGAAGATCGGCGACTGACATGGGTCACTATGTACCCATTGCCAGAAGGAACCAAAATTGGGTGGTATCCGACGACAGAAACGAATAATCACAAACTATTAATGATAACTATCGAATAACAGCGGAGCTACTTGTATACTCAAAACTTTAAGGACAAAGTTTATTGTTTTATAATACATAGAAGCAAAATACATTACATACTCAAGAAAAATTCTTTATTTCGCGGCAAAATCTGGATTCGATATTTCGTCTCTAACATGCTTTTCATTAGGATGCTTCGCTAAGTTGACACGAAGTTCCCCATACAAAAAAATTTGAAAATAATTGAAATTCAAAATTTATTCTTTCTCGGCTAATTTACGGCAAATTATGGCACAAGGGTGCTTTGCAAAGTTGACACGAAGTTCCCCAAACAAAAAAATCTGAAAATAATTGAAATTCAAAATTTATTCTTTCCCAGCTAATTTACGGCAAATTATGGCACAAGTCTGGATTCGATATTTCGTCTCAAACATAGTTTTCATTAGGGTGCTTCGCAAAGTTGACACGAAGTTCCCCATACAAAAAAATCTGAAAATAATTGAAATTCAAAATTTATTCTTTCCCGGATAATTTACGGCACAAGTTCGGATTCGATATCTCGTCTCTAAGATGGTTTTAATTAGGGTGCTTCGCTAAGTTGACGTGAAGTTAGCGAAGCTCCCCAAAATTCGGAGAAAAAATTACACGGCAAAATTAATTCCTTCCCGGCAAAATCACGGCAAATTAGCGGGAAATTATCCACCTGGTCCCGTCTCGATTCGTTTTGGGTGATTTGCTAACTTATTACAATATCCGAAACGAAAATTGGCTGGCATGACTTTAGTATAAATCGGAAGGACACGAGGATCGAGTGGTGGGATATCAATAATCTCGAGAGGTGTGACAATTGACCACGGCATCCCTCTCGCTAGTCATGCCACCGCAATAGCCTTAAAGGTACAGAGCCGAAATCTCATCCCTACAGAGTGGCTTAACTTCTTGTCCAGTGAATGGTGTCATTCAGGCACACACTCCGCCTGTTGCCGAAAAAGAGCGCGAAATGTTTGGGGAGTCACAAGTTATGCTGACACAACTTCGCGGACAAGAACGGTTGATGACAATTCTAGTTCACATTGGTGACGACTAGGTAAGGCGATTTCCATCGTTATACAAAAACAACAATGGCAATTTGGAAAAAAAGCTCAAAACTATAGCTAAATTAAATAATTTAACCATATTTTAGACATTAATCAAATTGTGCAAGTTATATTACTTAAGCGCACGCGAAATTCCTAAGCAGACAGTTGCTACTGAACTACCTAGTCATCCAAACCGATATGAGATTTCGCCCCTCCCCGAGACATAACGAAGCATCTTCGTTATCACCATGATGAGATCCGGCCCCATATCTTCTTTCCGTTTCATCCAGGTAACAATAGGCGGACCCTAACAGCGAGTCGGTGAACAGATCTCGGCCTGTGAATCCCGTCATTGATATCTAACCACCCGAATAAGCTGAAGAAGAGCATGAACTTCCGAGGGAGACTAGAGTCACGCTAGCACAACTTCATTCTGGAGACTGTAATAGGTGAAACTCTTACTTATCCAGTCTGAACCCCATAATACCAAACAATTGCACGTCTATTTTTCTGTTTAATCGAACCTACTTTTCAACACCAATATCACTCAAGTCCATCCCTGTTAAAACTGCGCGTTTCCTTGGACTTTTGTTGGAAGAGCTTGATGAAAATTTTCGGAACAAATGCAGAATAGCTCCAACTCCCAAATTAAAAAAAAAAATGGTGAGGATTGATAGATATCATTGAGGTGAGTATAAATATATAAATTTTTTTTGGTGCAAACAACAACAACTAGAGTTATTACGGGTCAAAGTTTATTTAAAGCTTGGGGTAGTAATGGTCCAAAGGGGGAAAGTGGGGCATCAAAAGACGCGTATTGACGAGTAGATTAAGAATCCGAAAGCGGAAATTTATTTCTGTGAAGAGATATTTGCAATCAATGATATCTATCAGTCCTCACCATTTTTCTTTTAATTTGGGAGTTGGAGCTATTCTTCATTTATACCAAATTTTCAGAGTGATCGTGCCCATTAGATAGGGCGAAGCACGGTTAAAAACAACAACTGCTACTACTACTACTAAGCCGGGCGAAGAAGATGGAATGATGATTGACCTCCGGATATGATGCATCTTAAATCTCATTACCCATCTTTTCCCTTCGAAAGGAGGTATGACATGACCTAGAAGGTGCCACTGGTCATACCATATCGCTACCACGACAGTCGGGCAGTACTGCAAGAGACTCCCGGGTTCATATCCGGCCAAGGACTATCAATTCGACATCACTCCCCGAAACCTGTGTGTTTTTGTTGTTAAGATAACAGCAACGACAATATGGAATATAAACAACATCTTTAGTACAGTAACTTTAGTTACATTATACCATAGATACGGCTTTCTTGGAATTATTAAATACCTGTTTCGTGCTCCGGAATACGGTCAAACATGCTTTCATGTCAAGTTTACAGTAACTTTCTTGACAACGACTAACTTCGTAGCAATCAAAGAAGCTTTTATTAAAACGATACGTTCCCACCGCAGATTTGGTTGGGTTGAGTGTACGTAACTTGATTCCATCATTGTCAGCTTCTACAAATAAGTCGCCACCGAACTTGGAAAGAGATTGCACTGCCTTGGCGAAAACTGAGAATAACACATACATAAATATCAATCGGAAATTAATAATGAATGAAGTGCACGTCAAACCTTTTGTATTGCCACCATCCAATGTACATTTCATTTTTAAATCATTTATTTCATAGTATTGGCTAATATTCGTGTAACTGTGATTTTGACAAAAGGTAGTAGTGACCGGTTCGAAGGAATAGCCGTGACTTTAACAGTGGGCCCTACCCTACAAGACGTTGCTGATGGATGCATCAGAATTTCATATTGCTACTGCAAAACTGATGGCCGATTTGTTCTTGACGTTGATGACCCCTTCAGCGCTTCCTTACAAATGACGGTTCAGATGTAAGTTAGCTGACTTGTGGGGTACTAAATATGTAATTTTCTATGGTGTACAAATATTTTCCATTTTGCTGTGCCAAATGAAATGGGAAATTTTGACAGTTGTAAATTTTGACATCTAAGAAAAGCACATGCGAAAGCAAACATTCTGTGAATGAAATGTAAATTTACGTATTTTTTTTGCCATTATATTTGATATTTTTGGCTTTACCGTTTAATAACGTTGTTGTCGTGAAGTGGCGAAGAAATAGAATGTGACTTAATATGTCGCTATTTATTTCTATTAAAAGGAAATTTACATTAAAAATGATACTTTTACAAATGATGGTACAAGCATATAAGTAAATGATTTTCAACTCACCGCAGTTTTGCGCCCTTTCACTTGTTTCTTCACGACAGCAATGAATTTGACTTTCATGTCTTGCATGAAGAGGACCAGAAAGGTACGCAAATGGCGGTAAGCGAATGTCAAACACAAAACATAAATTTTAACATGGAAACAATTAGAATTGAAACACATTATTAGGGCAGGCCATTTTGTTACATCCCCACCCCCGTGGATCCCTCGGATTCACCAGAAATCACGTTCAAAACGGCCAGCTTTGATATTGGACGGCGAAGCACACCAGTGCTGGTCTTGACATCTGCTCTTCTCATCTCGCCATCTGCACCCCTATATACGCACTCAACCATTCCGCGGCACCACTGTCGCCTCGGCATGTTCGGATCGCAGATGAAAACCAGATCACCCACACACAACTCTCTCGACGGTGCACACCACTTAGCTCGCCTTTTCAAGGTAGGCAAATACTCAACTACCCACCGTTTCCAGAATCTATCGCGCAGCTGCCTTGAGATTCGCCATTGTTTGCGCAAAGTGCATGCCTTGTCCTCCTGCTCGCTTATTCCAGGTGTCTGCATACCATTAGATGACCCGAGCAAGAAATGGTTCGGGGTAAGTGGCTCCTCTTGATCGGCTGAGATTGGAAGATGCGTGAGTGGCCTCGAATTCACTATGTTTTCTGCTTCTATGATTAGGCTTTGTAATGTGTATTCACGCGGAGCAACTTCTTTCAAAGTGTGACTTAAAACCTGCTTCACGGAACGCACCATGCGCTCCCATATACCGCCTTCTGATGGTTTATAAGGGCAATTGAAGACCCACTCAACTTCCTTCGACGACAACTCATCACCCACGCGTTTACAGTCAAACACCTCATCAAATCGTTTCGCTTCTTGATCTGCGCCTACAAAATTTTTACCGTTGTCACTTCTTATCCTCACTGGTACACCACGTCGATTGATAAAGTTCCTGATAGCTAGGATGCAAGCGTCAGTGGACAAGTCGTAAGCTACCTCTAAATGTATGGCGCGGACCGTAAGGCATGTAAAGAGGGCTATCCACCGCTTCTCAGTGCGTCTGCCAATAGTAACCTTTAGAGGACCGAAATAGTCCAGGCCAGTGTAGCTAAATGGCCGGACGTATGGCATCAATCTATCCTCTGGGAGCGGGCCCATAATTGGCTGGCCTGGATTAGCGCGCGCGATTCTGCATTCCATGCATTTGTTTATAACTCGTCGTAAAACCTGCCTTATATTAACGATCCAAAATTTGCGTCTTATTTCACCAATTGTTGCTTCTACATTTTGGTGCTTCATTTTACTGTGATGATACGCGACAATTAGCTCTGTGACGCGATGTTTCGGTGGTAGTATTATGGGATGTATGGCATCTAGTGGTAACCAGCTGGCGGCTTGAATCCTACCGCCCACCCTAATGAGTGAATTCTCATCCAGGTAAGGCAAGAGACTGCGTATCGGACAATCCTTTGAGACTAGTTGTCCATCTTGTAATTGTCTCAACTCTACGGCGTATATCGATGACTGCGCTTGACGACAGAGATAAACTTCAGCATCATGCAACTCCTTCATAGATAATCCGTGATTACCACAACCAGAACTTTCACAATTTTTGCGTCGTATAAACTTATACACCCAAGCCGTAGTTCTCCTCAACCTAACATATGAGGAAAAACGATTAAAATCAATTAAATTGTTATTGACAGCCAAAAATATATGTCTTTTCTGAATTTCTTCTTCATTTTCATCTTCTGATCGGGCAGCGGTTGAAGTACGTGGCCACGATTCGACGCTCATAGATAAAAACTTGGGACCTGAAAACCATCGTGTCGAAGGTTCAATATCTATACCACTCGTTCGACGTGTAGCTGCGTCAGCTACGTTTTCGCTTGTAGGAAGCCATCTCCAATCACTTGGCGAAGTTGATGAAAGGATTTCCGCTATCCGATGTGCTACAAATGGCTTGTACTGTCTGTGCTTGGAGTTTATCCAGTTGACCACTGTTGTTGAGTCACTCCAAAAAACACACGAGGAGATAGCAAGTCGATGTTCGTCGAGAATCGTTTGAGACAATCGAGTTCCGAGTACGGCTGCTTGGAGTTCAAGCCTAGGTATAGTCATTGGCTTCATAGACGCGCATTTTGTTTTCGCACACACAAGCGAAACTTTAATACTTCCATCAACGGTAACATATCTCCAATAACATACGGCGGCGAAGGCTTTCTCGCTAGCATCCACAAAAACATGTAACTCCATGTGCTTTGGTTCACCTCCATTGAAATAAAAACGATCTATTTTAACTGCCTCGACTCTCCGAACTTCTCCCTGCCAACTTCTCCAAGCGCCGGTAATGTCATCAGGGAGCGGCTCGTCCTTGAGGATTTTGCGCCTCCATATTTCACGCATGATTAGCTTAGCCCCAATTACCAGATGGCTTAAGAAACCTAATGGATCAAAAATTGACATAACATAGCTAAGTACCTCCCTTTGCCTGCTTCCACTGATGACATCGTCAGCTAACCGGGGAAATTTGAGCTCATATCTGAAGGTGTCATCTCGTGGCTGCCAAAACATTCCTAAAACCTTTTCGCTTGATGGATTTTTTGCGTTGAAATAGGTGCTTCCGATGCTACTTGCTTCACCATCGCTTTCTAGCGCCTCTACTACTTCTATTGAATTCGATTTGTATCCACGCATCTGAAAGCCGGCTGCTTTGTGTATTTGAGTCACTTCCTTGGCTATCTTTACTGCTTGCTCCACCGACTCGAAACTGTCCACGAAGTCGTCTACGTAATGATACTTTACAATGGATTCGACCGCGCGAGGAAATCGCTCAGCATATTCCGAAGCGTTCAACGTCTTCACATATTGCGCTGCACACGGGGAGCAGGCAGCACCGAAAGTCATCACCTGCATCTCATATACATCTGGTGGGTTGTTCACGTCATCTCTCCACAGGAATCTCTGAGCGCATCTATCTTCAGGACAAATGTAGACCTGGTGGAACATCTCGGCTATGTCACCGCATACTCCGATTGACCCGATCCGAAAGTTAAATAATACAGAAGGCATTGACTGATATTCTTGGGGTCCCTTGAGTAAGCATGAGTTAAGTGACACACCTTCGACAGATGCGCCAGCATCAAACACTAGACGGAGCTTCCCAGGCTTATTGGGATTCACTACCCCGAAGTGAGGCAGATACCATAACTTTGTGCTTACTATTCCTATATCACCTGGAGCCAACTTTCGTGCATACCCTTTCTCAATGTAACGATGTATGATTTCTTTGTATGCTGTGGCGAAAGAATGGTCCTTTTTAAATCTTCGTTCAATTCCCAACAATCTGCTTTTAGCCATTTGATAGCTATCAGGCAACTTAACATCGTCACTCTTTCAAAGAAGCCCTGTTTCAAACATTTCATTGACGCGAATTGTAGTTTCCTTAAGTATACGTTCAGCACGCTCATCAGCATTGCTTTTTATGGCCGGCGCAGGGCGTACTCCGAAGCTGTCAATATCAAAATATTATTCTACTAGCGCGTGTAAATCCCTCACCTTACTTACATGTAAACACGTTGCGCCTGGCGTACTTCTATTATTGGTGGGCCCAAAGACTACCCAACCAAGTTCTGTGTTAGCGGCATAGGGACCGCGATCCTCCAATGGCATAGTGATGGAGGGCAAGCCTAAGTGGCAATGATCCAGACCGATAAGTAACATTGGAATTACATTGGAGTATGTCAAGGGCAAGCTAGGTAGATTGGTAGTGGATAGTCCACTTAAATCGCAGGCACTTAAACTCTGTGCTGGAAGATTCAGATTTGGCAAAACGTACACACGCCGTAACTTATGGCGCTTACACATACCTTTTCCACTGATGTGGAGATTGACTACTGTTGCTGCTTCCTGGGCCGTTCTTCCTCCAAACCATTGCATATTTAAATGGAATTCTTCCCCACGGATACCAAGCTTCCCCAAAAGACTCTTATCCATCATCGTAATGGAGGAGCCTTCGTCTAACATTGCATATGTATCAATCTTCTTATGTGGCCCATAAAGCGTTACTGGCAAGACGCGGAATAAGAGCCCTTGTTTGGATACATTGGAGGAGCAGTTCAGCATTGGCTCAATTACGCTGGTGGTAGGTACCTACCAGTTGTTGTGAAGTGACCGTCGTACTAGTGGCTTGGCTTGGCTCGTGCAGAAATTTATTGTGCTTACGTTGACAACCATCAACCATGCAGACTATGCGACTACGACAATCGCGCGACGAATGACCATTCCGCAAGCACGAAAAACATAAGCGGTTCTGCTTTACCAAAGCCCATCTATCAGACACACTAGAATCGATAAACTTTTTGCACATACTAACTTTGTATTGCCCCTTGCAGATTGAGCACTTGATAGCCGTTTGGGACTGACTCGGCCGGTTCTCTATGGCGTGCAATACTACGCGACGTTTGCTATCACTTTGTTGTAAATTGCACACCAAATTTGCTAATTCGCTGAGCCAGTGGCTGAAGTCGATGACAGTTGGATATGGTTTGATGGCGGCGGCGTATCTAGCCCAATCCATCTTTTTGCTGATAGGAAGCTTACTGACCAGCTCCTCTAGCAACGTTGGGTTCGAAAGATGCTGTGTACCGTTCACAGACTGTAAAAAGATGGACAAGTTTTTGCTTTTGTGGCGAAAGGAATGAGCGTCTCAATGGCGGACTCAGATATGGGACTAATTTCTTTAAGCTGTTGAAGCTGGCTTCGTATCAACCACTCCGGCCGACCGAAACGAAACTGTAGTTGCTCCATAACAGCACTAACGTTATCTGGGTGTATAAGTAGCGATTTTACAACTTCCCTAGCTTCTCCTTTCAGGCATTTCAAAAGGCGTTGATTATTTTCCAGGTTAGTGTAACCATAGGCGGCAGTTGATTGACTAATGGCATTTGAAAATAGTGGCCAGTCTTCCGGTTGACCACTAAACTCAGGTAAATCTTGGAGCTTTCGCAAAGTATGATAATTTGTATTAGTGGCTACTGACTGTGGAGTGCGAGTACCATTGGAAAAATAATCTACACTCGTTGTTGTTGCAGGAGGACGACAAGGCAGTGCACTATAGACGACGTTCGACTGGTACCCGTTATAAAGGCAAGGCATTGTTGTTGCTGGCTGTGACGCAACTGTATATAGGTGCGTTGGCGAAGCACTTGATATAATTGGCGGTTGCCCACCACTGGTACAGTTTAACTGTGAATATGGCACGATATTATGAAGGCTACTAGTGGGCTCGACGGGTTGACCATTATAACGGGTGCTTTCATAGAAAGATCTAAGTTGGTTGTTGTGCACTTGCGCTTGTGTGTCTCGAAGCTGGTTTTCCAGCAATTGTATCTTATTAAGTAAGAGACTCACCTGTTGTGCTGGAATATTATACTCTTGCTCTGATTTCTTACTTGGAGCGGCTGCGTTATATGTGTGTGTGGTTGCGGCATTATTTCCTACTGGATATGTTGAGCTCGGCATAGTGATCATTGTTGAGGCGGCAGTGGCAACAGATTTGGCATTAGATGTATCTGTTTCAGCGGCAGATGGCGTAACTATAGGGGTGGCATTCGTGGTAAATGTAACAGTTGGTACTACGGCGGCGGAGGTAGCTGGCATGGCCAATGATACTGCGACGGAGTTGGTAGTGATGGTCCTCGGTATAACTTCCGAGGCTGTGGTTGCTTGGGCGGTGGACATTGCAATAAGAGCAGCTATCGCATGATGCACTCATTCCACCAGAACTCTGAACAGATTCTGGAGTTGACTCTTGTAGGCGTGGGCTCCGGCGTGTTGGAGTGCGTTTCATTATTTCTTGCAAGTAATGCCCTTTTATACAATGTTCAATGTCAAGCAGGCAATGGCTTAGCGGAACAACCGTTATGACCGCTATGTATATATAAATTCCAAATACAGTGCGACCTGTTGCACTGCGAAATAAAGCTGTTGTCGTGAAGTGGCGAAGAAATAGAATGTGACTTAATATGTCGCTATTTATTTCTATTAAAAGGAAATTTACATTAAAAATGATATTTTTACAAATGATGGTACAAGCATATAAGTAAATGATTTTCAACTCACCGCAGTTTTGCGCCCTTTCACTTGTTTCTTCACGACAGCAATGAATTTGACTTTCATGTCTTGCATGAAGAGGACCAGAAAGGTACGCAAATGGCGGTAAGCGAATGTCAAACACAAAACATAAATTTTAACATGGAAACAATTAGAATTGAAACACAATATTAGGGCAGGCCGTTTTGTTACAAACGTATTGGCATATAAATTCATTTGAAATAATATTAGTGGCAATACCGAATGCATACATGTGTACACCCCATGGGCTAGGGAAAATTGTGACATTCGTATTCACCCCAACAAATGTCAGAATTTTCGGAGCAAATGCAGAATACCGCAACCTCTGGAATAAAAAAAAAAATATTGGGATCGATAGGTATTTTTGCACTGAACATAACGGTATATTTTTTTTGGGGGGCAAACAACAACAAAAGTTATTAAGTGTCAAAGTTCATTTAAAGCATTTTTTTAAATCAAAATATCTTCAATACTATATAACCGATTTTTAAAATTTTGTTTGCATTGGATAGGTAACTAAATTACCTTTCATTTGAGATATCACATCTTTGGGTGCAAAACCGCGTATGTGCAAAATTTTAAATTTAATTTTAAAAACAACCCTGAACTACACCATGCTAATTCCTTCTGCGTAGTACACACTTCAGCGTTGGCGGCCTTCGGCCGCGATTATTATAAATAACCCTGGGCTACGCCATTCCAACTCCGGGTGGTTGCCCTGAACGGTGGCAACATGCCACCGTTCCCACTCTATGGGCGGGATCCATGGTATTTTTGTACAGAACACCTTACTGAATTGGCAATAAAGATAACATAAAGGGAATAAAAATACCTATCAAACGCTGAAACAATTTTCAAAATCAAGTCAATTGAGTATTTTCAATTTGAAAGAATGCTTCAAATGAAATCTAACCCTTACTTTAAATTTTGCACTTACACGGTTTTGCACCCAAAACAGTAATACATCATATTAAAGGTTATTCAATTACCTACCCAACTGAAAAAAAAATTTGAAAATCAGTTCATGGATTTTTGAGAAATTTTGATTTTAAAAAATGCTTCAAATCAACTTTGACCCTAAATAACTTTCGTTGTTGTTGTTTGCACCGAAAAAAATTTACATATTTATACTCACGTTACTTATAACTTTCGATCCCACTACTTCAATTTTTAATTTTAGAGGTTGCGGTATTCTGCATTTATGCCGAATTTTCTCCCGGACTGTCAAAATTTTGCTATTTTCAACCGATTGGCACACAGCCTTATACTGCAAAAAACCGAAATACTCCGTTCCATACTCCGTAGAGTACTCCTTAAGGAGTTTCGGATTACTCCTAATTTTATCCTCATTTAATTAAAAAGGGTAGTCCAATTTATTTTTTTTTTTGGTAATTCTTTACAACCGTACGTAACTGCTAATACACCTCCAAAAATATCGAGAGAGGTACCAAAAGACGCGTTTTGACCTCTGTAACAAGAATCCGAAACCGGAAAAGAAATATTTTAGTTCAGTGAAAAGTTATTAACAAAACCCCAAAAAATGACCCAGGTCAAATACTGATATAGGGGTCCGATCCATGTTTTTATGTACAGAACACCTTTCCGCGTAGGCGGCCTTCGGCCGCGCTTAAAAAAATAACAATGGGCTACGCCATTCCAACTCCGGGTAGTTGCCACAGCCGTGGCTACCGCCACGGTGATGTCCTTCCGCGTGCCACTCTTTTCTCACAGGGTAATGTGATTACAACAACCACATGAAAATGACAGAAAATTCTGAACTTTGATTGCAAATATCTCGCAAACTACTAAAAAATATTGGTTTTCCGGATTCGGATTCTTGTTACAGAGGTCAAAACGCGTCTTTTGATACCTCTCTCGATATTTTTGGAAGTGTATTATCAGTTCCGTACGGTCGTAAAGAATTACCTTTTTTTTGTGCTTTGAGCTGTTTGCTTCCTATAGCTGTGAATGGACTAGAGTTGAATTCGTTTCTCTACACACCAGGTTGTGAATATGTGTTTTTCCTTCTCTCTATTCATGACGTTTGGTTATGGTTAATGGTTCATGTGAATGCCAGTTTCACAGTATTGAATTATTTGTTATTGCTTTACTTTTGTTAAATTGGTGGTGGGTTTACATATCTAGTACAGCATTCCCTACCATATAAGTTGTTGACTATTGTAATAATAGATAATATTTACAGTGCCTTATTATTTACTTAAATGTCATTATTTTGAAAATACAGCTACCATTCCCGAAATATTACAGATATGATATTGTGAATTTCCTCGTTCTTACTTCTACCAGGGCACTTACTCTGTAGTTCTATTCTAAAGAAAATTCGTTCGCTTTCGAGCGATTCGTACTCTTTAAAGAGTTTTCGATTAGAATACATTCGTTGTTCGAGTTCCATTTTGTTCCCTTCGGATTTGATTTTTCCCCTTTCGTTTGTAGAAAATGTGGCACTCTCTGTCTCGAAAACAAATGTCAAAATAGTCGAATGTTAGAAAATTCTATTCTACAATAATTTAGCAAACGAAAATCAACAAAAATGTAAGTTCTTATGAATAAAATCAAATATTTCTCTTTTTCTCATCAAAAAATCGTTTACAGGGCAGAAAGATTTAAGCAACCAAATACGAAACCTCGACAGTTTGAGATTATGGTGCAGTATTAATAATTTGAGTGCAGCGGCGAGCTTAATAATTGGGGGAATCGCTGTTGATTTTTGAGGAATACTTAGCTCGGGGATAATTGCATTTACTGAAATGCGTCCTTATTCAACCTAAAGTTTTGTACAAAGCTGTAAAGGAATAATTCGAAACAAATTAGGCATAGTCGGTCTACAAATTAATCAATATATTTATCATTTGTCATTGATATTGAGTATATTGGAATTATCCCTAATAACGCGCAACTGCACTCGCTGCGTCACTGTATTTTCATCTGCATCCAGCCATAGCGCTACCGAATCCATTTCACATATATTCTAATTACCTCTTATTTTGTAAAATTAAAACTTCTTAAATCGCAATGTTTTCAATTTGGTTTGTTTTGCTTTTGTTTTCTTTTCGTATTTTTCTTTGAGTTTGACATTTGTGAAACAGTGTTGCTCACCCTTATCGAATATTTTCTAAAGTGAATTCTAACGAACTACCGAGTGCCGATGTGTTTTAGAATCGACTTTTGCTTTCGAGTAGAACAGCCTTTCGAATAGAACTACAGAGTGAGGGCCCAGGTATCTTTTCCTTTGTACTGAAAGTGTTATGTTATGTCAATACTTATACTATATACAAAAAATAAAAAATTGTCTTTTTTACAAATGTTTGGCAATGTTTACATTGTGCAAAAAGTCTCTAAGCTCTGTATAAAATTTATGATTTTCGCTTAAAAATAGATCTTTTAAATTGTTGAATTTCTCAAAAATTGTAGTGCTCCTGAAGGCGTTGTATTTGCTACATTCAAGGATCAGACGTTGAGGTGTCTGTACTACATGGCAGTTGGCACATTGGCTAGAAATGTTATTTCTGAATTTTTCAAGATAGCTTTTTCCGTATGTATATCCTAGGATGAGTCTGTTCAATAACTTGGTATCATAAGAGTCAAGCGTATTTTTTTTACTTTTAAACCATGGGTTTTTTTCCTTTTTCGCTATCACATCCATTAAACCTACATCAATTTTGGGACATCTGACCTTAAATTCTTCAACAGTTTCAGCCCATAACTCCTTACTAACTAGAAATATTGCCTCCCTGGGTGCAAGGTCCAAGCTTAAATTTTGCCCTACTTCAGTAGCCTTTCTAGCCGCTTCATCAGCCTTTTCATTGCAATTAATACCAATGTGACTTGGAACCCATATAAATTCAACTTTTTCTATTTCAGAATCCCTAAGAGTATTATGTATTCCTGCCACAAGGAAGTTATTTGTATAGTCAACATCCAGGTTATTTATTGCACCTAAGCTATCCGTTACAATCGCCAACTTCTTTAGTTTGTTTTTCACTAGTTCCGCCGCTTTGTAAATTGCAATCAACTCACCAAAGGTAGATGAGAACACCTCATTCATATTATAAAGATAAGATACATTACTCATCATGTCATACACTGCACATCCTGTTGAGTTCGACGTGACTGATGGCAGCGTGACAACCATGTTTCGCATGTACATCCATTTAACGCAAACTTATGCGTCACAGGAACAGCGGCACAATAATCACGCAAGGTTTTGCATTTGTAAACAGCTGATTTTTATTTGCGCCAATTTGTTATATTAAAAGCCAAATGTCAAATGCTTCTTCTTATGCTTTTCATGCATCAAAAGTTGAAAGTTGGCAACTTTTGTATGACAGATGTCGCTAATGATGCGCGATGTGTCGTTCTCCACTCAAATGAACATTTTCAACTCATCTGTCAATGCATGATGCTGCAAAAATTGATTGTGACGGGGCTATGATGCATCCGTTGCTAACGCATAATCGCTTTCGTTTTTGAGAATTTCCATCTTTTCACGATATATCGCTCTTAATTGGTCAGTGCTGTATTTCGTCTTTGATTTACTTAGGACCGGAAGATATGTTTGTATTGTCTGTACACATGACCATAGCTCGATTTTACCATATTATCCATTTGCAGAGAGTTCCTTAATTCCGGGCTTATAAACCATTGCTTCATAAGTTCATTGGTGGTTAGCCATTTCGCTCTAGATAGAGGTGGTAATTCACAAGTAATAGCGTATCTTGCATATGTTGGCGTATTCGGAGGGGCTCATATGCATCGTCTAAGTGTCTCATTAACCGCTGTGATGATTTTCTTACCATACCCTTTGGGGGCGTTAGCAAATGTCGTGTTTGCATATTCTGCTTTTGACCTTACATAGGTCTTGAACAGATTGGTCGAATTTTTAGGAGCTAGTCCTGCCTTGATGGTCGTAAGCTTGCTAATCACTCACTATTCTCCCCAACCATTTCACTTTGTTAACCTGCTCTATCGCATTCCCATTTATCCGCACATCAAAGCTTTTCTTGGCCGTACTCATAAACATAAATTTTGGTTTGCTCCGCATTCAGCTTAAGGTTTATTTCATCACAGTGTTGGTTCATTTGTCCGATTTTTCTTTTAAGCACTGAAAGTGTTGCCCCTTCAGATTTGGCATTGCATACTATAGCTATATCATCTGCATACTGGAAGATTTTTGTATTTATGTCGTTGATTTCGTGTACCTTAGCAGTGTAAATATTGAAAAGGATTGGTGATACATAGCTTCCGATTCCCATTCACACAGGAAGCCCATTCTCAATTTGTACAGAGCAATTTCCTAAGTACAATGTCCTGCTGGAAAACAGATTATAAATCCAGTTGTACTAAAATCCGGTGTAGTATCTTCAAGTCCACGCAGTTATATGCATTGGAGATACGAACTTACATTTGTTGAGTGCGGACGTGTTTTTCACCCCCTCTCGTGTTCTTATTTTATTTATTTACTTTTCATTCCTACCACTTATTATTTGTGAAATGGACAGTTTCTGTGCTAAGTGTGATAAAAGTTTGTCACGAGGTGACACTCATGTTGTGCCTTGTGGTGGCCTTTGCAATAATTTATTCCACCGCACTTGCTGCGAAGGCAATATGGCCGCATACGATGTGGACTTGCTAATAAAGAATCGCAACATAATGTATTTCTGTGTGGATTGCTTGGGTTCGTTTGACAAGCTTTGCAGGGCCTACGATACTGTGTTGGCCTCACATAAAGCTAGCCTGGAGACCGCGTTGATAGCCATCGACATGAAATTCAAAGATTTTGTCTAAGCTTTAGAGAAGGCGAGTTGTTTATTAAGTTATTATTATTTTTTATTTTATTTTATTATTTGGCTCAGGTGCTATGTGACCGTTTTGCTCAAATTGTATGTATTCATTTGGCTCAGGTTCTGACGACCATGTTTGCCTAAATGTTCAAAATTGTTCTTTGGGGAACGAGAGGGTATGTATGTATTATTGGTGGCGAGCACTGTTGGCTCTGAGGCATTGCGCGATTGGCTTCCTCATTTTCGCTTGGAAAAACCACCTTCTGGCTCAGGCCTAGGCGACCGTATTGCTCAAAAGGTATTTATTAAATCATTTGGCTCAGGTTCTGATGACCGTGTTGCGCAAATGTTAAATTCTTTTTGTTCTTTAGAGAACGGGAGGTGCGGGACACCTGTGAAACCCTGTATGTATTTATTGGTGGCGAACACTGTTGGCTCTGAGGCATGGCGCGATTGGCTTCCTCATTTTCGCTTAGAAAAACCACACTTTGGCTTTCCAAACCAAAAACTATATCATCGAAATATTTTATAAGCTTATTGCGAATTACAATAGCATGCAATGCAAATAAAATAAACGAATGAAATAACCGTAGCTTATGTATGTATGTATGTCGCTTAAACATCCTCGCCCCCCTAGACGGCTTACTCGTCTAGTGAAATGTATAAGTCGCCGGTTCGCATCCGGCTCGAAGGACCATGTCTAAGTTTTAGAGAGGGCGAGTTGCTTGGAAAAACCACCTTTTGGCTCAGGCCTAGGCGACCGTCTTGCTCAAAAGGTATTTATTAAATCATTTGGCTCAGGTTCTGATGACCGTGTTGCGCAAATGTTAAATTCTTTTTGTTCTTTAGAGAACGGGAGGTGCGGTACACCTGTGACACCCTGTATGTATTATTGGTGGCGAGCACTGTTGGCTCTGAGGCATGGCGCGATTGGCTTCCTCATTTTCGCTTGGAAAAACCACCTTTTGGCTCAGGCCTAGGCGACCGTATTGCTCAAAAGGTATTTATTAAATCATTTGGCTCAGGTTCTGATGACCGTGTTGCGCAAATGTTAAATTCTTTTTGTTCTTTAGAGAACGGGAGGTGCGGGACACCTGTGACACCCTGTATGTATTTATTGGTGGCGAACACTGTTGGCTCTGAGGCATGGCGCGATTGGCTTCCTCATTTTCGCTTGGAAAAACCACACTTTGGCTTTCCAAACCATAAACTATATCATCGAAATATTTTATAAGCTTATTGCGAATTACAATAGCATGCAATGCAAATAAAATAAACGAATGAAATAACCGTAGCTTATGTATGTATGTATGTCGCTTAAACAGATTTATTTGCTGAAATTGCTATAATTAAAAGTGATATTAAAAATCATCTCAACTCCGACACAAACAAAAACAATGAAAAGTGTATGGAAGTGATGACTGTTTAGGCCATCGGTCGTCCCTCGTAGACTTATTAAAAAATGAAAGTGCACTCAGGTTCGTACCGATAACTGCGCGCTCCTTTCGAACCTAACGAAAGTAAGCATTCGCCGGGGGTACGAGCCGAAAACAAAAAAATATAAGTGCCTCTTTTAGCATCGACCGTCAACCAAGTCCCCAGCAGCCAAACCAGGTAAATACACTGTAAATCCATTTTCCATTTTCCACTGTTCACTTTATTTATTCATTTTATTCATACCATCCAATAAACCAATTTGTAATTAATTAATTAGAAAACTCAGTGTTTACTTTTTGCACTAACTCGCCACATACTTCTTTTTCTTCCTCTTCTATCTATACATTATTACGTGCGAGCGCGCCCTCCATTGCGACGTCTCCGCCCGTAACATTGTATAGATAGAAGAGGAAGAAAAAGAAGTATGTGGCGAGTTAGTGCAAAAAGTAAACACTGAGTTTTCTAATTAATTAATTACAAATTGGTTTATTGGATGGTATGAATAAAATGAATAAATAAAGTTAAAGTGAACGAAAACAAAAAAATATAAGTGCCTCTTTTAGCATCGACCGTCAACCAAGTCACCAGCAGCCAAACCAGGTAAATACACTGTAAATCCATTTTCCATTTTCCACTGTTCACTTTATTTATTCATTTTATTCATACCATCCAATAAACCAATTTGTAATTAATTAATTAGAAAACTCAGTGTTTACTTTTTGCACTAACTCGCCACATACTTTTTCTTCCTCTTCTATCTATACATTATTACGTGCGAGCGCGCCCTCCATTGCGACGTCTCCGCCCGTAACATTGGTCCATCTCGCCAGGAATATTTAAATTGAAATCTTGAACCAGAATTATTTGGCAAAACCAACACGGAACACAATTAACATTAATCACAATTTTCTAATTACCAAACCACCAGCGATCATCTATCAGCCAAAACAACACCACATATAACTATACATCTGAACGAGTACACAGCGAGTAACATATACACATACAGTCCACTACACACATCATCGTGCATCACATCATCGTGCATCACATCACCACATCATATCACAACATCATATACAGACAGTCCATTTAGATCTCATCACATCACATTTACAAATATCACAAGGTACGTTGGTTTTTTGTTTGGTTCATGCACCACTTTTTTTTCAACATACGTCGAAACGTATACGTGAGTTTTGTGATTGTTTTATAGAAAACAAAGCAAGTGAAAAGTTCGTGTTCACGTGGGCACACTTTCGCCTTTTGACTATCGGTTAAGTCCCCCGCCAGTGGTAAGACTTATCCGACACAGCTCAAGGCAGGCAGTCAGTGAATTTTTATTTTTTTTTTTTTACAAACACATCACTGCACTGAACATTCCTTCATTTGCCACATACAGTGGAAACTCTTTATTACATACATCGTTTGTTTCTAATTTTCACTTGGTTGATGCTTTTTTATAGAGTTATCACAAAATTCGCGATATTGATCGCTCCACAACTCTGAATAATTATAAAGCGAACACTCCCTTTTTTGGGTTGTTTAATACGTCGTCATATACACAAATATATATTCACTCTTGGGTGGCTTGTTTTTTATAATAATATACCTATTTATAAATTGTATCGAAATAATATTCAATAAACAATTCACACGTTTTCATATATATTTGAGAAAAAAACCCAATTGCGTTCACATTTTTTTTGGTTTTGGATATCACGATATTTTGGTTTGGCTATTCAGGGAATTATATTCACGATTTATTTCCCACAAGCACATTAAATCTGTACCGAGATTTCTATCTGTGCAACTTTCACTATCACTTTTTAATTCACAATTTTAAGGGCACATTAAATCGGCATCCAGATTTCTATCTGTGTCACTCGCACATACATAGCTTCACTTTAGTTTCCAAGCAATCGACTTCTGAGTCAGCAACTTCCATTCTCTGTTTCCTTAAAGAGACAAAATATTTAAATTAATTAAGAAAATGGAGACATACATACGACTCTCCGACTGCATTGTTACATTCGAGCAAGACTTTGGTGATATACAGGTCGAAGAATCAGACAAATACACCCTTGCAATACAGCAAGAGGAGTTGAAGTCATTGTGGAAGAAGAGCAAGACGGCTTATGAAAGCCTTCTCAGTTCCACAGACCTGTCCAAAGAAGACTTGCAGTCTTTACGGCAAAAAAATAAAACATGTTTCGCATGTTACGCGAAATGCATGGCAGCTATTAATGCTGAGGTTGAAAGACTATCCGTACCTGCCACACCTGCCCCTAAAGTCTCTGAATCTTCCAGCAGAGAAAATAATATTCGCCTCCCTCCGTGCGACACCGAGGTGTTCAAGGGTGACTACCTTTCTTGGCCAACCTTTAGGGACTTGTTCACGGCCATATATATATTAAACAAACGCCTTACTCCGGTTGAAAAGTTATATCACCTCAACCAAAAAACTGAAGGGGAGGCAAAAGAAATTGTGCGCAGGTGTCCATTGACCAATGAAGGTTTTACAACGGCCTGGAAAAACCTGAGTGACAGGTACGAAAACAAACGTATCCTAGTCAATACTCAGTTAAAATCATTATTTAGTTTGACGGCAGTCGATAATGAATGCGGAACGTCAATTAAAAAGTTGCAGCGAGATATTAACAATTGCATCTCGTCACTACAATGTCATCAAATTGACATTTCGAATTGGGATGCGATAATAACTTACTTATGCTCCACGAAACTCCCGGAATGCACTCTGGCTTTATGGGAACAAACCCTAGAAAACAAAACAGAGATTCCAAAATGGGAGGATATGGACAAATTCCTGTCCAATCGGTTCCAAACGTTGGAAACCGTCTCTGACCTCCGGGGTAGCAAACCATCCAGAGCACCCAGGAGTCAAAATAATGCACGGGATACGCCTGCGAAACTTGGAGTATACCAAGCCAGCGTCCCAAAAACTTCATGTAAAATGTGCAACAGTAAAGAGCACAAATTACGAAACTGTCCGAAATTCCGCGGACTAACCATTGCAGACAGAATAGCCTACATCAAAACCAACAATTGTTGCTTGAACTGCCTGTCGGCGGGACACACAGTGACACGATGCACAAGTTCATTTAACTGCAGCTCGTGTCACGCGAGGCACAACACCTTACTCCACTTGGCAACAGCTCAGCCAAAAGCAACTAACCAGAGGTGGCGTCAAAATACGTCAGATGATAGGCCCTCAACATCACAGCAGGCGCGAGACAGTCTGGAATCTGAAAAGAGGAAAGATATTAGTAATGTCTCGTCTTGTCATGCTAATACAACTAAGGGGGTATTATTAGGCACGGCCCGGGTTAAAATACACCATAATGGGGTCGACTTTTCTGCTAGAGCCCTAATTGACTCCGGTTCAGAATGCTCATTCATAACAGAAAGACTGAAGCGTAGAATTAACCTCCCATCAAAACGCTTGCACGTACAAGTTTCCGGGATAAACAACACGCTGTCAGCACAGGTGAACGAGTCATGCTCCATTCAGTTAGGCTCCTTAACCGACCCCTTAGTTAGCATCGACACAGTGGTCTTAGTCCTACCCCAATTAACGGGGGATCTTCCTACTTGCCAAGTGAGCGCAATGACACGGCAGGCATTCCCTGATCTAATTCTGGCGGATAAGAGGTTCTTCATTAATGAACCAGTCGATCTCATCCTAGGAGGCGACATTTACCCCCAAATTATCCTAGACGGTATACGCAAAAACGTTCTTAGCACGCTTCTTGCCCAAGAAACCGTATTCGGTTGGATATTAACCGGTCGTGCAGATACACCCCAACCAACCAACACACGGGTATCATTTTTCAACGAAGTAAACCTGGACAAGCAGTTAACCGCTTTCTGGGAGTTGGAGGATGTCCCTAAGAAAAGGGCACTAAATGAAGACAACGCCTATTGCGAGGCACTTTTCAAGGCCACTACGGAACGGAACTCCGATGGGAAATATATCGTCGCCCTTCCATTTAAAGAGGATTTTCCTAACAACATTTGCTTAGGGCCTTCTCTAAAGGGCGTTTGCTCCCAATTCTATAGAAATGAGACGCGCCTAGCGAAGACTCCGACCTTACAAACCGAGTATAATCGAGTTTTAGCAGAGTATGAGACGTTAGGACATATGTCAAGGGTTCCCGCTATCATACCACCCCATTCCACAGATTGCTACTTCCTACCCCATCATGCGGTTATAAAAGAAGAAAGCACTACAACAAAGGTCCGGGTGGTATTCAATGCTTCGTGTCCTACTGCTAATGGCACAAGCTTAAATGACGTACTTCATACAGGCCCAGTTCTTCAGGCCGATCTGACCATTCTGTTTCTTCGATGGCGATTTTTCAAGTATGTTTTCAATAGCGATATTGAGAAAATGTACCGCCAGATATGGGTAAAACCCAATCAGACACAGTTCCAAAGAATAGTTTTTCGACCCAACCCAGGGGATCCCATACGCGTCTATGAATTACGGACAGTTACATTCGGAGTCAACTGCGCCCCGTACTTGGCGATACGAACCCTTCATCAACTCGCTGACGACGTTGAGTCCTCGTCACCAACGGCAGCAGATATTCTTCGGACAGGCATGTACGTCGACGACGTGCTTGCAGGGGGACATAGCATAGAGTCCACAATCCAAGCTCGCGATGAAATCTCGCACGCATTGCAATAAGCGGGATTTTCCCTCCAAAATGGACGTCGAACTGCAGCAAAATATTGCAAGGCATACCAAACCTCATCGTCTTCATGAGGACTTCCTGGAGTTCGAGGATTCAAGTACGGTTAAAACCCTCGGGATCCGTTGGAACGCGCATTCAGACTCCTTCTACTTCACGGCAAAACCCATCGAAAATAGGGAGACGATAACAAAAAGGGCAATCCTTTCAGCCATCGCCAAACTGTTCGATCCACTAGGCTGGCTGGCACCGGTAGTCTTAGTAGCCAAAATTCCTATGCAAACAACTGGGACGAAAAGGTATCTGCACAAACCCTAGATCGGTGGCTAAGCTTCACACAGGATTACGACGAAATCAATAACATTAGAATCCCGAGATGGGTGCATTTCACACCATCCAACGAGATGGAAATACACGGGTTCTGCGATGTATCAGAAAAAGCCTACGCAGCTACAATCTTTTTACGAGCCAAGGTAAGGGATCAGAACTACGTCCATTTATTAATGGCCAAAACAAGAGTGGCTCCTATTAAAACGATATCACTACCCCGATTAGAGTTATGCGGGGCAGTCTTACTGGCCGAAACAATAGAATCGGTTCGCGAAAACCTCAACTTAGGCAATTTCAATACTTAACTATGGACCGATTCAACGATCGTTCTGGCTTGGATCAGAAAACCACCATGCTCGTGGTCAACATTCGTGGCTCACAGAGTAACAAAGATTGTGGAAAAGGTGGGACATCAAATCTGGCGACATGTGGACTCTGCATCAAACCCAGCAGACATGGCCAGCCGAGGACTATCCGCGAAGGATATAGTGAACAACACATTGTGGTGGCAGGGACCTTCTTGGCTACAAGAAGACAAGACAAAATGGCCAACTCAAGAAAAATATTATGGTACAAACATCGAAGAAAAGATAGTACAAGTGCACACAACTAAGCAAATGCACAATAACGAGGACATTCTCGAAAGGTTTTCTAGTTTTTCAAGGGCTTTGAGGGTTATATCATACATTTTGAGGTTCTCTCAAAGAACTAATCCCAAGACAAAATCTTCTTTCAAGGCGGAGTCATACCTCATTTCGCCCGACGAAATTAAGGCTACGACTCGACGTCTTATCAAATTATATCAACAGAAACATTATTCTGAAGAGCTAAGGGATTTAAAAACCGGTAAACCCATTGGGACAAAAAGTGAAGTCCTTTCTCTCAACCCCTTCGTTGACAGCCATGACATACTGAGAGTGGGCGGTCGTCTGTCTGCGTCCCTGGATCTCGCCTTCAATGAACGCCATCCAGTAATTCTCCCGTACGACTGTCAGTTTACGCGTCTTCTCGTCCAATTTATCCATCAAATATCCCTCCACGGCGAAAACCAGCTCATGTTGCGCCTCCTACGTACGCAATATTGGATCCCACGGGTCAAGAATATGATCCGGTCCACCATCCACAATTGCAAAGCGTGCACAATCTACCGTAAGCGAGCCCAAACCCAACTAATGGGGAACCTCCCTCCAGAACGCACCACCTTTTCACGCGCATTCACAAATACCGGGGTAGATTTCGCCGGACCATTCGATATTAAATCCTACAGTGGAAGAGGGTGTCGTCTATCAAAGGGCTACGTTTGCCTCTTTGTCTGCTTCACGACCAAAGCTATTCACTTAGAAGCCACTAGCGACCTTAGTACCGCAGCGTTTCTAGCAGCGTTCGACAGATTTGTTGCGAGACGAGGATGTCCAAAGAACATCTACTCCGACAATGGAACTAACTTTGTCGGAGCCTCTCGAGCCCTCCGCTCAGAGGTCCAAGCATTTCTGTCGGACGCTCGCAATCAAACCCTGTCCAAATACCACCATCAGATCCTGACCTGGCACTTCATACCAGCAGGCGCTCCTCATATGGGGGGACTGTGGGAAGCAGGGGTAAAAAGTTTCAAAACTCACTTCAAAAAGATCGCATCAGATCATAAATTTACCCTGGAAGAGTTTAGTACCCTACTGTGTCGCATCGAGTCTTGCCTCAACTCTCGACCACTTAGTCCATCGTCCAACGAGTCATCGAACTTGGAGCCCCTCACGCCCGGACATTTCCTCGTTGGAGGACATCTATTAGCCCCACCGGAGATTGACGTTAGCGAGAATCGCGCATCACTCGTCAACCGATGGGAAAAGCTGAAGGCCCTGCATCAGACGTTTTGCAAACGCTGGAAAACGGAATACCTCACAGAACTGCAAAAGCGCGTTAAGTGGAAACAACCCCAATCCAACCTGAAACAAGGGGACCTAGTCGTTCTAAAGGAGGACAACCTGCCTCCCAACGAATGGAGGCTAGGACGAGTCGCTCAGTTACATCATGGACCAGATAACCGAGTCCGAGTCGTGGTACTTGATACCGCGAGGGGGCAGACTACCAGACCAATCACGAAATTGGTCCTACTACCATCCGGAAACGATGGCGAAAACTAGTCCTATTCCGCTTCTCAATCTCCCTAATTCCACTTCTAATTACTTAAAGAACTAGGGAGGTCATAGTTTAGTCGAAGCGACTTAACAAAAAGTCAGTCCGACATTTCACAATAAAATCAATGCACTCGCTCAGACGGAACGAGGCCAACAGAAAGCCTATCGCAGACGGACGAACCGATCTGCCACATACGTTGATAATTTTGCGACAATTAGCCGCAAATCACCAAAACATCGCACCCACCACAAGACACCAAGAGTACGCCCAAGAGTCCTAAAGGAGCAATAAACGAAAACCCCTTTTTCTCATCGACATCAACAGGTTGAGGTACTGGAGACTTACAAAATTCAACAAAATGAAGAATTTTGGCTCTTAAATAACCGTGTTATTAACTTAAGAGTCTTACAAAATTCAACAAAATGAAAAATTTTGGCTCCTGAAATACACCTTCGCGACTTCGAAATCGAAGATTTTTAAATAAACTGTGGAAAACAATCTAGGAATCGAAGAGGGAAAAGCCATGCCCTGATACGTAGCCATTTCATCAAAAAAAATGGACCCCACGACTACATATATTCCACCCAATAATAATGGAACCAGTTGCGTTTATTTCTGTCATATATACATGTATGTATATGGGTCTATTGAGACGTAATACATCTTGTAAATAAACAGAATTGGGCTACTTTATGTAATATCTATGGTGCCAAATTCGGGACACGGGTGTCAGTTTTACAAGGCACACCCTCACACAACAGAAACAAATACCGTGAAGTCTTTGCAGGCAATATTGCCCAATAAACAAAGAAGTAAGCTAGTTTATTAAACAATACTTTCCAAGCTTAAAAAGTAAATGTTTTCCAAATGAGGATGTAACAAAAAATTACACAAACGCTTAGATATGTTTCTCCTATGGTGTGGTAGCCTTGGAGAAATAACTTGAGGTAAACCCTCAGAGAGGTGAAAAATTTCTGTTTCCAAAAATAATGTTTTAAATCTTATATTGATATGTATTTTGTTATATGGACATCGTGGTCTGACGGCCACACAGAAGGACCTAGGTTCGACTCCCCCTACAGGCAACATGAGAAATTATTTGAAAAGGTTCTCTAAAACGGGTGCCATGAAAGGCTTTTCAGAAGAAATTTACATATTTGCATGGCAGAAGCAGACTGTATAAAAATTGCAAGCAGAACACCAAAAATCTCCTCTTGCACCAGTAAGAATTTACTATAAATCGCAATCTTTCAATAATTCACTTAAAAAAAAAAGAACTTAAGGAAATGGTCGGGATTCAAACCAGCAACAGTAATAGGCCTGTTTTTTTTTTACACGCATATACATCTGCGTCTGCGACTAAAAAAAAACGGTCATCCACAATTGCGGTTATTCCATTATCAATGCGCATACATACATACATTTCCTCTGTTGACATTCCGGTTATTGTTAAGGGATGATAAACAAATTGCTGGAAGTTGGTAAGGCAGTTTGCAAAATGAATGGAAACTTCTTGGAAGTACTGATTTTATCAGCCACTATTTCGTAGTTGCAGATAAAGTTGTGCGCTTAGCAGTCCATACAAATATTAAGCGCAAACGCAGACGCCGATAAAAAAAAACACGGCTAATATCAAAATCCCACAACATATCACGATACAATTATAAATCAACAATGACAACATATTATAAACAATATAATAAAAAACCTGCACAGAACTCACCCGCAATCACGATACTCTCAAGTACCAAGCCGCCGTGCTTACTGCTGGTAGTCCGAGTTTCTAAATCATCAATTTTCACTGCTCACTGGTTTCCAATCATCCGCTGGTGATTCACTGCCTCCCACTGTCTCCACCGAATACAGGGTCAAACTCATCGTCTATGCGTTTCTTCACAGTCCATACAGCATTGGGATTACCGGGCAGTTCAGACACAGCCATTTCACTTACTTCTAAACCATGGCGCAAAACACGTAATGATGACCGTGGCCTGCGTCCGCATAAAACGTAAAGTTGTGGTGTATCCTCGTTAGCTAAATCAGCTACTTGTGACGAAACAATTGGTGCAAAAGAAGGCATTTCATCAACCATAACGAGATTTTTCAGTGGTCTCGGTGCGAAGAAAGTTTCACCCTCTTCCAGCGGCATGGCAGAGCCGAATTCGGGTTCATCATCGTCGTCACCAAGATGTGCAATTTGATAAAGATAGTGGTTGCCAAATTGTTTTTGCACTTTTAGACCCCCGGCGCATTAAAAAATTGTACCACCCGCCCATGCGCCATGCCACAATAGGGCATTAATGTGCGTCACACATTTGTGTGCCATGCACCGTTGGGGCATAGAGAATGCTGCCCATTGATGGAGCATATGTTTGGCTGCTCATTGATGGGGCATATAGAAAGCTGCCCATTGATGGAGCATATGTTTGGCTGCTCATTGATGGGGCATATAGAAAGCTGCCCATACAACCTAAAAAGATAAAAAATTAGAATTGGATATCTACATAATTTTCATGTATGGCTCCCGTTACACGGTCAGTAAATACTGTCAGTATTGGATCACAATAAATACTGAAGTACTGATGGATCACAAATCGACGTTACACGCTCAGTAAATACTGTCAGTAAATACCGTCAGTACTTTTGCAATTTTCATGCTGTGTGGTTCTAAAAAATGTACTTAGAAAATAAAAAGCCCACATCCCACATCCCATAATTCTGGCAATGTTTCTAGTGTTTCTATAAATTCTTTCCATATATTTTGCTCACGAGAAAATTGTGGTGGCTCTTCGCTATCATTAAAAGCAGCCATTGCCACAAAATAAACATTCGCTTATAGCGACCGCACGTGCATTTCATATGAAAATCCAAAAATACTGACGTATCGCGAAAATGATGTTACATGGTCAGTAAATACTGTCAGTATTTTGATCACAAAATTGGATTTCAGGATTTCTAGATATTTTGCTGTAAATATCACGATCCATCAGTATTTGATGTTACACGGTCTGTAAATATCGTGATCCAGTATCGTGATACAAATACTGACAGTATTTACTGACCGTGTAACGGGAGCCTATGTATCCATCGCTGGGCGCCGGCCACCACAGCGAGTGATACACACACGTACATACATGGTTTCAACGCTGCCGAAACGATACAGGATTTCGGCAGCGTAAACTTACACTTACCTTGAAATCCGCCATGTATCCACTGCTTCGTTCCCCAATGATCCACCTGCCACCTGAAAAATAAATGAATTACAAATTAATTTAAGAAAAATTATCCACAACAAATTTTACTACTTACCTCGCTACAATTTTTCCATTAATGACATTTCATTCAGGAATGTATGCAGTGCTGAATGAATTAGCGTGGCCACTTCGCGTAACGATCGGTACCCACACATGATCGTAACGGGTATGTACTCGTTGAAAAAATCCACCACTTTTTCGTAGCGTGCCGTATTGTGCGGGTGGATTGATTTCACTTGGGCCAGGTGAAGTCTTGGCCATTATGAATGTGTACGTCATCAAGTGGGAATAGGCATTTATTAACTTTAAATTATGAAATACGACGTCCGGAAAAATACTTCAATCAACCGTTTATTGAAGGTCTTACTTTTCCACTGGACAATTTAATTAGACGGCGATTTAGAATGGTGTCCCATGAATTATGCAATAAAAGTGGTACATTTCCGCACCCTATGATATATATTTGTGATCAGGAGAGGTCCCTCTACCATCCTGAAATACCCGGTATTTCCTATCAATGGGACCCCATTCTAAAATTCCGCGGCAACACGAATGTGCCGTACGCCGTATCATGCGGGCGAGAAACACGTCCTCTTGAGCATGATGTTTAGAGGGTTTAACATATCAACAACGACACATACCCATATATATCCTCCGTTTCCACGGCTTTTTTCACTATTTCTATTTCGCACTTGCGATTTCAGTTACCACAGGCACATTAAATCTGTACCGAGATTTCTATCTGTGCAACTTGTTCATTATTTCTATTTCACACTTGCGATTTCATTTACACGGAAAAATGGAAAATCTCCATTCTCGGGCGGAAGGAAAGTGTCAAAACGTGACACAGCTGCTATAGGAGAATTTACGCAACAACGAAGCGTACTAGTCTCCGAGTCGTCCAAAATTTAGCAATAACAATTTTGTTTTAAATTTGAATATGCCAAACCGAAATAAAGGAAATGCGCGTCAATTATGTATTCAAGCCACCCAACCGTCCAAAACCCAATAAAACCACCCTAATAACGGGTTTATATTTTAGAATGACCCGTTTTACTGCCACACGCGCAAAAACCGAGGAGCGGTCCACCAAATTCCCGGTACCATGTCGGCTATGCGGCAACAACCATGGCATACGTTTTTGCCCACAGTACCGCGGTATGTCGGCCGAGGAACGACTACGAGTGGTACTTATACACAAGTACTGCCCCAATTGCTTGTCCCCTTTCCACCGACCGGAAATATGTCCGAGTAAGGACCGCTGTTACCGCTGCCACGAGCCCCACCATACGTCCCTCCACATCGACGACAACAACAGCGACAGTACTCCAAGGCCGGCACACATCCTCGAAGACGACGGCGACCTATCAGATGATGCCCTTTCCATCGCCGTCACGGAAAAGACGAAGTCGTGGGCGGAACAGGTGGCAGAGGAGGAGGAAGAATTGGAAGAACTGAGGGCAGCGGCAACTTCGACGCCACGGCTCGGCGGCTCGGAAACACGTCCTTTCCGACCGCTACTACGACACGAGCAACAGAGGCTGCGCGAACCCGCTACGTCTCGACGTTCGCACAAGGCCACCAAACCACGTCAGGATGGCGCGGAAACACGTCCTTTCCGCCCATCCCCGCGGGCGGCTAAGGTGAATCCTGGTGGCTCGGAAACACGTCCTTTCCGACCATCGCACAGTCTCACTGAGGTCCGTCGGGGTGACGCGGAAACGCGTCCTTTCCGCTCATCACGACGCACATCGGGTCGGACTGCACCTTATCAGGTCCGCGGACCATCAAGCACCACCGCAATGGTTCGCCATACTGCAACGACGACCAGTTTTCGCACCGGTCGAGCGGCCAACGCGCCTGCCGCAGCGATCGTTATGCGGTCATTTGTTGCCATTGCACCAACGGCACTAGTGTGCATTGAATCGGGCGGCGCACTACATTTTGTCCGTGCTCTGATCGACCCGTGCTCGCCCACCACGGTCGTTGACGGTGAGCTCGCTACCGAGCTCCACCTAGAACGTGTTGGGGGACACGGCCGATCAGGTGCACACTGGTACTTCGAGGAAAGTACGGGGTGACCAGAAGGGTCACCACCTTGGCTACGGTCCAGGCACGCCACCATCGTCTGAGCCCGGCCGCGAACCTTGACGCGACGATAGCTGCACCCTTCCACCTTATGAGGTTGGCAGATCCCGAATTTTTCCGGGCCTCTCCAGTGCGTCTTACGCTAGGCGCCGACGTTTACGCCAGCCTGATGCTCAGCGCCACTCCACCGTCCACCATCAATGGGCTGCTGGCACAGGCCACCATCTTCGGTCTGGTAATTTCGGGGGCCCAACAGCAATGAAAACCAGTCGTATTACACGCTATTGACCAAAAAAAAAAAAAATTCAATAATAAGGTGCATTGAACTAGGCAGAACCACGTCCATATACTAACCGTTCTTTTTCATCCACAACAGGGATCAAGCAGCAGACGGCAGAACCAAGGAGATGGCCGAAGGTTCTCCAGAAATTTTAGCTAAGAAAAATTTGTTTAATTATACATACACATGTAAAGTGCGCTAATCTCGGCTTGGCTGCCGGTGGCTACCCGCGCGTTGCTTTCACTATTCAAGGTTGCTCGCCGCAAGGGGGCCGGCATGTTTAGGCCATCGGCCTAAATATATCGGTCGTCCCTCGTAGACTTATTAAAAAATGAAAGTGCACTCAGGTTCGTACCGATAACTGCGCGCTCCTTTCGAACCTAACGAAAGTAAGCATTCGCCGGGGGTACAAGCCGAAAACAAAAAAATATAAGTGCCTCTTTTAGCATCGACCGTCAACCAAGTCACCAGCAGCCAAACCAGGTAAATACACTGTAAATCCATTTTCCACTGTTCACTTTATTTATTCATTTTATTCATACCATCCAATAAACCAATTTGTAATTAATTAATTAGAAAACTCAGTGTTTACTTTTTGCACTAACTCGCCACATACTTCTTTTTCTTCCTCTTCTATCTATACATTATTACGTGCGAGCGCGCCCTCCATTGCGACGTCTCCGCCCGTAACAATGACCGATGGCGTTAATACATTAAAGAATGTTGTTGACTCTATCAATGCCCCGAAGCAGTTAATTAGTGATAATAATAGTTGTGCACTCACTCCAAATGCTCTATCGCCTTCACCTTCTTTCATATCGCCGTGCATGCATTGTCATTTGCAATATCACTCACCTGTTCTTTCTGGTTCTAATACTACTGTAACTAACAGTGGTCATCCTACACTTTTCCCCTCGCATAATGTTTCAACATCTGATGTGACTTACGCCCAGCTTTCATCTACGCCAGCTGCCGCTGTAAACGAATGTCATGCTGCTTGTACGAATGTTAATGCTACTGTTAATGGCAATGCCAATGCTGAATTCAACGCTGCTGTTAAAGCCAGTGGGGCTAACATTACAAAGTCTCGTAAGAGTAAAACTGTACGGAACAGTACTAATTCTTTTAATGCTTTTAAATCTGCTGATAAAACTGCTGTTGCCGAAAATTCTACTGCTGATACCTTCACTGCTTCTTCTGTTATCGTTGCTGGCAATACTACGGGTGCTACTAATTCTGCTAATGAGGACAGAACGAATTCTGTCTATGCTTCTAAATCTGCTGTTTCTGCTATTATCTCTAATAGTGGTATTGCCGCTGTACCTGCGGTTAACGTTATTAATGTTATTGGCAATGTTGAAGATCTTAATAATGATAATAACATAATAATAAGATCTTAATAATGGTAAACTGCTGTTTCCAGAGAGGTGATTGCTGTGCCGCCTCCTAGATCAATCTTTGTATCACGGCTGCACTCATCGTTGTCGGAAGCTGACATTGTCAAATATATTGTATCTAAGCTTGGCCTTACACCAACTAAATTAAATGTCTTTAAGTTTAATTTTAAGTATGACAGGGACATTTCTTCTTTTAAAATATCAGTCTCTGAGGCATATATTGATAGACTACTTGAAAATACTTTTTGGCCGAAACATTCGGTTGTACATCTGTTCACAAAAAAGTCGAAATTCGTGAGGAATCCAAAAAACTTAATGAACGGTGTGCGAACATCGCAAAGTTAACAATCAATTATCAAAACGTCCGTGGCCTACGCTCGAAATTAAGTAATTTTTTACTTAATAGTTTTGTGTTCACTGCAGAAGTTATAGCTTTTACTGAGACCTGGTTAAAACCGGATAATTTTAATTCCGAAATTTTTTGTAGTAATTATGTAGTTTATCGACTGGATCGTGTAGGAAGAGCAGGTGGCGTCCTTATCGTTGTCTGCTCAAACCTTAAATCCGAGTTGCTAGTGTGCGATATCGCAACTGACATTGAACTCGTAGCAGTAAAGCTGTCTCTGGGTTATTTCAGTTTATACATTTGCTGCTCTTATATACCGCCACCGTCGGATATGCATGTTTATACACGCCATAGCTAGCTATCTGCAATTTGCACTCTCAATTGCGAAATAATGACCGTCTAGTAGTTCTTGGTGATTTCAATATACCATTTGTAAATTGGATCAATATGAGCGACTCGAATTTTATGACCCACGCAACTCAGCATGAGTTTCTTAATAGCCTGTGTGACACATCTCTTCTTCAATTTAACAAATTTCTTAATTGTAAGAACAAGATGTTGGATTTAGTGTTTCGGATGATTCTTCGGGTACTACTCTCAGCCGAATTCCTCCCTTATCCCTTCCTGAAGACCCTTTACATCCTACGCTTGAGATAGTACAGTTGAAGGTGGCGACTGAAGAAAGCCAGCGGGATATAGAGCGCTTAAGAGGCAATATAGCGCAGGAGGTACAACAAGCTACACAGGCACACCTCGTGGAAGTAACACAGCGGAGTTCACCAGAGTCTCAATTGCAGGGGCATGCGCAAGGTACAGTCCTTGCAGCCAGTGAATCCGTTACAAAGCTATATGATTTGCCTAGTTTTTCGGGCAATCCTGACGAGTGGCCTCTATTCCTTCGCAAAGACACAACGCAGGCATTTCGTTATAACAATCGCCAGAACTTAATGCGCTTGCATAAATGTCTAGTTGGTCGTGCCAAAGAAACTGTAGCCTCCATGCTTATCTACCCAGATGATGTGCCAAATGCAATAGCTGAATTGGAGTTTCACTTCGGTCGGCCAGACGTTTTAGTGCGATGCCAAATCAACAAAATTCAGCAATTTCCAGCAATCGGGGAAAATAAGCCGGAACAAATCATATCATTCTCCACGAAAACTAGAAATATTGTAGCATTTTTAACATCTGCCAAATGCGAGCATCATCTGGGCAATACAACGCTTTTGCAACAATTAGTCACAAAACTGCCGCCAAGTAAACAATACGAATGGACACGCCATGCGGTAAATATTAAGCCTTATCCAACTGTAAAAGATTTTTCGAGCTGGTTGAGCGATCTTGCCAGGGTCGTATGCCTCCTTCCGCCACCAACAACATCAACCAGAAGTAATCAGCCAGTAACTCAGCCGCCACAGTCTCGACGAATGATGCACGTTGGGAAGGAGCCGCAACCAGAACGTAAAGAAGGTATTAAATGCTATGTGTGCGAGGGCGCACACGCCATATCCAGTTGCGAAGCTTTCAAAGCCATGAGCGCACACGACCGTTGGGAGAATGTAAAAGGTAAGCAACTTTGTTTCTCTTGTTTACGCAAAGGCCATAGCACAGTAAAGTGCCAATCAAAAAGAGTTTGCGACGTTAATGGTTGCCGCCGATACCACCACCGTTGCCTGCATGAAAACTCAAGTTCACTGCCAAATAATCTACCAAATTCGGATGCTACTCCAAGTACAAGTGGGTCTCAACCAGTTCTCAACTGCAGAGACGTCGAAAAAGTATGTGGGCAATTTTTTAAATACGTTCCGGTTACACTTATTGGACCGAACGGTAGTTTAGATGTTTTTGCGATGGTAGATGAAGGATCTGCCGTATCATTGTTGGAAGATAGCCTGGCCAAACGTCTAGGTCTCAAGGGTCGGAGACAGCCACTCACGCTTCATGGGAAAAACTGCACTACCGAGGAGTCGTCTAAAGTAAACTTGGAAATAAGAGGTAAATGCTCGTCATCAACATACAATATTCGAAATGTGTGCACTCTTCGTAGTCTTGATTTACCTGCACAGTCATTTTCGAAAGCTGATTATGCCCACCTAGATTTTTTGCCGTTAGAAGATTATAAAGAAGTAAAACCATCGTTGTTGTTGGGTCTAGACAACACGATGTTAAGCGTTCCATATAGCACTGTCCGGGCAAATGACAGAAGCCCAGTAGCCATCAAGACCAAACTTGGTTGGATAGCTTACGGTCCAAACAGCTCGCCGCCACAAACGCCAGTTGTATTGCATATTCGAGAACGAAAAGGTCTAACATCACTTAACGAATTGGTAACCGAATACTTTGCCGCTGACAACTTTGGAGTAGGTGAAACAGTTAATCAAATTGAGTCTGAGGAAGATCAATTAGCGCGCCAGATGCTCGAAAACAACACTCGACGTGTGGACAAATGATTTGAGAGCAGTCTTCTTTGGAGAAACATACCGCCAGTACTTCCAGACAGTTATGACATGGCGTACAAGCGCTTGTTGGGTATAGAACGAAAAATGAAAACCGATTCCTGCTTTGCTGCTAAAGATCGGCAAATATCTGCGAAGTGGCTATGCAAGAAAGCTTTCCGAAGAAGAAGTAGGTATAAATAACAAATTTAATTTTTACTTACCACATTTTGCAGTTCATAACCCGCACAAGCCAGGCAAAATGATGATCGTATTCGACGCAGCTGCCCTAGTAAATGGCATATCGCTGAATTCGTGTCTACTCAAAGGGCCCGAACATACCAAGCCATTACTGAATATTTTATTCAAATTTCGTGAAGGGGCAGTTGCTGTTGCAGCCGATATCCGCGAGATGTTCTCGCAAATACTTATCAATGAGCGAGATCAACAAGCCCAACGATTTTTATGGCGTGATGGGAACGCTGACCAGCCGGTCGAGCATTATGTCATGGAGCCATATGTTCACCATGCATTGCAGAGTTTGTTAAAAACAAAAACGCCGAAGATTTTCGCCAACAGTATCCGGAAGCCGCTACTGCGATCCTCGAAAGCCATTATGTTGACGATTTTGTTGCAACAGCCAGCAAGACGCCGAACGAATATGTAAAGAGGTTGTGCACATACACGCGCAAGGAGGTTTTCAACTGCGATCATTTGCGTCCAACGTAAAGCCGCTGCAACATTGCTTGAATGCAGAGCCACCAACAACACAGTCGATAAATTTAGAGAGTGAAAAGGTATTGGGAATGCGTTGGAACACGATGACAGATTCCTTCGAATTCCATCTTAATTTTCACCGAATTTCAAAAGCGGTTTTAGAGGGAGCTCGTCCACCAACCAAGCGCGAACTTCTCAGTACCGTAATGTCGGTATTTGACCCATTTGGTATCATCGCTGATTTTATACTATTTGCCAAAATGCTGGTTCAGTATGTGTGGAGGCTTTCAACGGAGTGGGACGAAGCTATTCCAAACAGCCTACATCATAAATGGCTCACATGGTGGAGCGAGCTAAAACAAATCAACAAGGTACAAGTTAAACGATGGTACTCGCCGCAACTTCAAGCTCCAATGTGTATACAGTTGCACGTAGTGGTTGATGCCAGTCAATCCGCATTCGCCGCAGCCGCTTATTTGCGAATCACCAGTAATAAAAGTTGTGACGTCACCTTCGTAGCAGGAAAAACCAAGGGTGCACCGCAGAAGTTATTATCAGTGCCAAGATTGGAACTGCAGGCAGTAGTCCTAGGCGTGCGAGTAGCAAATTTAGTCCATCAAGGTCATAGCATAAATATTGATGAAACATTTTTTTGGTCCGACTCACAAACATTACTACATTGGGTCAACTCAAAAGATCGTAAATTTAAGCCGTACGTTGGCCATCGCATTGCTGAAATCTTGTCATCGACGAAGCCTTTACAATGGCGTTGGATTCCAACAGATAAAAACACAACAGATGTCGCTACCCGTGCAAAGTGGCCGCCCAATATCGAAGAACATGGCCCATGGTTGCGTGGCCCAGAGTTTTTGCGATTTCCTGTCGAAGATTGGCCAGTTACATCGGCTACCAATATGCCAGAGACACTTGAAGAAGAGATCAAGCCGAACTTTCATATACAAACAAAGGTAAATGATTGTTTGCTAATATTTAATCGGTTTTCTTGTTTCTTAAAGCTGAAACGGGTAATGGCATGGGTCTTGCGAGCTGCCGATAAGTTTTTGAGATGGCGTCACCAGGGGCGCGATAGAGTCAGCCTAGAACCGGAGTTAGGCGCCTCCGAGGTACGAAAATCAGAGTTATACATAGTCAAAGCTGTACAGGGTGAAGGTTACGCTGAAGAATTATCTGCCTTAAAGAGAAACGAACCACTTCGTAAGCAAAGCAGTATCCGTTCGTTAACACCGTACCTAGACGACGACCAGGTCATGCGAATCCAAGGTCGTTTAGATGATGCCATCGCTTTGCCAGAGGAGTCCAGGAGACCAATTTTGATGCCGTCCAAACACATCGTCTCGGAACTCATAATGCGCCAGTTTCACGAACTGCTACATCATCAAAATTTTTATCTGACGTTAAATGAAGCCCGCCGTAAGTTTTGGTTCACGCACGCCAAGTCGTTGTTAAAGTCCGTGCAACGTACATGTGTGAAGTGCCGCATAGATAGAGCTAAACCTGTAGCACCTCTGATGGGTCAATAGCCAGAGGACCGAGTCACTCCATTTGTCAAGCCATTTACTTATACGGGTGTAGATCTGTTCGGTCCATTCAGTGTGACTATCGGCCGCAGGCGAGAAAAACGGTGGGCGGTTATATTTACGTGCCTCACTACGCGAGCCGCCCACTTAGAGCTTGCGCATGATTTATCTACCGATGCATTTTTGTTATGTCTGCGAAACTTCATCAACCGCCGTGGTACACCAATAAGAATTCGAAGCGATAACGGCACAAATTTTGTCGGTGCCCAACGTGAGCTCAAAGAGGCTCATCGCATTTTGGATTTTGAGCGTTTAGCAAATGAAGTTAGCAGACGTAATATTGATTGGAAGTTTAATTGCCCCTCTAACCCAAACTCGGGGGGTTGTTGGGAACGCCTTATAGGTGTCATAAAGAGGTTGTTGCAGAGGACACTTCGCGAAGAGGCGCCTAGAGAAGACACGCTTCGAAGCGTATTGATTGAAGCCGAACATATTTTAAATTCGAGGCCACTAACTGACGTGCCTTTATCATCAGAGGAAGATGACCCGATCACCCCAAATCACTTCCTTATTGGATGCCCCAACTCGACGCAAACACCGCAGCTGGTCGATCGACAGGTATGCCTTAAAAAACAGTGACGTATTGCACAAAATATCAAGGACCGTATATGGAAGCAATGGTTAAGACATTATTTGCCACAATTACTCTTACGTCAAAAGTGGCAAGACAAAGTTGCGCCAATCGCAATCGACTACTTGGTGCTCGTTTGCGACGATCTTCAACCACGAAGCCAGTGGAAGAAGGGACGAGTTACCAAAATATTTCCTGCCAAAGATGGTCATATCCGCCTTGTGGAAATCAAAACCGAGGCTGGAGTTCTACGTAGACCAGTATCAAGGCTTGCCATCCTTCGTATAAAGGGTGAATCCCTACGTGATTCACGGTGGGGTGGGGTGTAGTAGCACCCTGTGCATTTTATTTTGCCCCGTATTCAATCATATCGGCAACAGCATTACTACCAACCACGATTATAAAAAAGGGACACAAAGCAGAGAAGAGCGAAAATGTAAGCCAACAGCCAACGCAGAGACAACACAATTTGGAAACAGTAAACAGTAGCAGTACAAATACAATTATTGATATACAGTTTGTTAAGTGCTTTTGACTTTGTAAACCGTTTTAGATGTTTTAATGTGTGTAATTAAATTCCGTTTTGTAATACAAACTAAAGTTTCATATTTCTACAGAGATTGGTCTGTAGTTGTGAAAATCATTCAAATCTTTTCCTGCGTTGGGAATGGGGATTATTTTTATCAACCTCCATTCAGGTCTCACAACATTGTTCTTAAAGTGCTCCACCAGCGAACGGAAGAGCCCTTCCTTTGTTTGTACAGGTAGATTTGTTAACATTTCAAACGTTGTCCTATCCATGCCACCTGCGGTGGACTTCTTTTTATTTAATAGGGACATGAAGTTTTCAAAACTAAATTTATACTCATCCTTATCATTCCCCATAATTGGCCCTAGACTACCTATCGGCCCCTTAGAAACTTGCTGTTTCAGCAACTCCAGATAGCTTGCGTTGTCCTCCGCTGCCCAGAGGTTTTTGTCCCCTTTGTATGAATTGTTAACATTGTTTACAAAGCGCCATGCTTCTTTGGTATTCGGATTGCAGTTGATCTCCTCAATCTTTTTCTTAAAGTTTTCTTTCTTAGCCTCCTTCACCACCTTTTTCCAGTTTTCTGCTTCCATGAGCGCTTCTTCCATGTCGTGTACATTTCCAGTGTGCCGGGCTTTCTTTCTTTTTGCAATCAGGTTCCTATACTGCCTCTCTTTGTCCTTATCCCACCAGGCCTTCGGGGTATACCCTTTGCTGTTCAGGTCAAACGTAGCACCGCGTCTCGCATTGTCAACCTTTTTCCCTAACTCCTCCAAGGTTGTAAACCTAATTGTACTGAGGTGTTCATTGAGTTTAGTTTTTGAAATGAATAAATTCTGAGGTTTGATGATGGGTATTTCTATTACAATTGGTCTGTGATTACTGCCCCCTACAAAACCATGATGGCAGTTGAAAGTGGCTGCCCTTGTCATGTTGGTGAAAGTTACATCCAATACTGATTCACAGTTGTTGCTTGGACAACGATACGTAGGCGACCCTTTATTTATGCATATAAAATTTGCACTTTCCATAACCCTGCATAGATCCTTACCTTTCGTAGAATCCCGCGTATCTCCCCACTTTCGTAGTCTTGCATTGAAGTCGCCGAGTATTATGACATCTTTGAACTTTTGCAAATAAAGAGTCAGTCTACTCACTTCCGAATCAAATATCGGATTATTTAAGTTAGGTGGAAAGTATGCTGTACATATTACTATATTATTTTGTAAATTGGTAGTTCCAGCTATTAAAATATCTTGACATGTCTGATACCTTATTTTAGTAAATCTGATTTCTTTTCTAAAGCCTATAGCTACGCCTCCATATCCATCAGCCCTAGTCTTTTTAATAATGTTGAAGCCTATTAAATTGTGGTTGCATTTTTGGATGTCATGCAAAAAATTTCTTGAAGACAAACAATATCTATTTCATACTTACGATTAAAAAAATCAACGTGGCTTTTATTAGCCTTCAAACTTTGAATATTATATTATAGCACTTTCATTGGGGTCATCATTACTATTCTGAATTTGAAGACTCGTTAGCCTCTTGCTAACCTGATCTTGGCACAACTTACCTATAAGCTGTACGATAGGTTCATCATTGTTTATTTGCAACTTTTCAACTAGCATAGATAACAATTTTTCAATTTCCGAAACTTTCGACCAATTTGCATTTTGAAAACAAGGCACTTCTGCCTTCCTAACCTTTTCTTTGTAGCTAACTTCTGGCTTTACCCTTGGGTCACTTTTAACGACACTGCTATATTTTCTCATCACTAGCCTTTTGTTCACTACACGATCATTATTTATCCGTTCCGTACTATTTGTTGCTAATGACGGGAAGTTATCTTCATATTCATCCAGCAGGCTGAAACGGTTGTTGTTGTTTATTGCACTACGATAGGTATCCAGGGCCTCGATTTTTGACATTTTTTTCACCGTCATAATTTCAGTACTGGTTTCTCTTTCTCGCACTTCGGACATACATTGCGGTTCAGTGCGAAGTGGTCTCCGCTGCCACATAGGACACACCTGTTCGGTTCTTTACACTCTCTCCCACATCCTTCTTCCTTTCCACATAGTATACATCTCTTCCTTCCCTTACAGCCCATACTGGTATGCCCCAGCCAACCGCAGTCATAACACTGCCTTATTCTTGGAATATAATGTGACACTCTGAAGTTAATGCGAAATATATCCACCTCTTGAGGAAGTTCGCTTCCTACAAAGGTTATTTTAACTGTGTATGTCGGTATAAATCTATCCCTATTTTCAGGATCCCTTCTTGAAATACGCATTACAATTGCCACCTTGCAATCTGAAGCAATATTTTCTTTTAATTGCTCTTCTGTAAATTGTATTGGTACACCTCGTACCACGCCCAACGTGTCTACGACCTTCCGGGGTATGAAAGGATTTATTCCCGCCTTCCTAATTTCTTCATTGAAAACACACTAATTTGCATTTTCGTATGTATAGAAAAATATTTTAAATAATGACTTTCCAATTGATTTGATTGTTTTCATCCCTTGCACATTAAATTTTCTTATTTTTTCCCACAAAAAGAGCCCATTGCTCACTTTTTCATTATTGAATAGACTACACCTGGAAGTATCTACCAAAACACAAAACTCACCACGATGGTTTTTGTTGTATTTTCACTACGTATTTCATTTACTTTTTCGGTATCTTTCTTTTTTTCTCACTGCACACTTCCTTTTGTTGGTTCAATCGCTGGTGAATTTACTTGAGCAATTACGTTCCCCAAGCTTGTCGACCTCATCAAACTGTTCTCATTATCAGTAACTTCATGTATAGAAACACCTGTTTCTAAGTTGCCTTTACACTCATTCCTACTAGTTGACTTGGTGCACACAGCCCCTTTTTCACCACATTCATTAGCCTTATCAACATTCGTGTTCTTTTGTTCTTCTAACCACCTGTTGTATGCTCCTTTTGGAAGCACGACGCCCTGTAACGGGATTTTAGTTCCGTTATTTTCTTCCATTTTCAATTTTTTTGCTCTTCTTTCATTTTCACGCTTGACCCTACGCCTTTCCTTTAAATCAGTCGCTTCTTTTAATACTTTATCTTTTCTGTCCGATGTTCTCCTATAACTCGTCTGCTTATTCAAGTTCCTGTACTCTAAAAATCCAGTATCCAAATCCTTGTCATCGTCCGTATTCATGTCCGTCTTCTTGTCAGGCACAGCCAAAGCCATAGCCGACGCCGCCGCGTCGGCCATCTTACCCGAAAAATGAAAATCTACAAACCTTCAGAAGCACTCACCCGTAATAAATGCAAAAATAATAGATAATTCCGCTTTTCCGCAATTAATTTGATCTCAATCTTAAAGCACTTTCACAATTGGTTGTTTTTCTTATTTTTCCAATACAACTTTTACACAAGTTTATCAAATTTTAAAATTACCCTCCACCTTAGTCGTTGAGTTGCAAAATTCGAAAGTAGTCCAATTTACATGACGATGCCCGGTAATTGGATCACATATTCCAACTCGGAGTACTCCATTTCTTTTCTTTTGAATACTCCCATGGGATTACTTTCATAGAGATTCCGAACACAAATTTCTTGGGAGATTTCTCACATTTCCCATTCCCTCAATCATGAACGCACATTTTTTGGGAACTTTTTCCCATCCCCCATCTCTAAGTATCACAAACGAACTCCGAAAAATCGAATATGAATTTGGGAGGAAAAGTAGGTATTCTGAACGTTACAAATATGGAGAAGCGACAAATTATTTTGGGAGACAAAAAACAAATATTTTTAAGAGTTTTAATAGATAAATGTGAATAACTTTTTTGAAATTAATAAAAAACTGGCAATTGTTTGCCAATCAATGATAAAAATATTCTATAGTTGCGTATGGAATGTGTTATTCATTACTTTAGCAACATAGTTTTAAAAAATGTCGGTGAATTAGCCAATGAAGTGCAAAAGGTACCGTGTTTCGCCTTAAAAGTCGGTGGCGCGAACTAAAGTCAGTGGAATTAACGTCAGTGACGTCACGAGTACACTCATCGTCGTAGCTGAGATCATCAGGTGGCAGTATGCACCATGGTTTCAACTGATCGGAAGCGTATACTGATTTGTAGTGCCGTTGTGTTCGTTCGGCATGTGGTAGATCTTCGATAACATAACGATCATTCGGCAGAACCTGGCTGATAATGAATGGGTCTTTATATCGGGGTTCGAGCTACGTAAGGTACCGATACTTATCGGCTCGTTTGTGCTTAAGACCAGGTCACCTTGGTTGTATGTTTTTGGATGGGCGTGTCGAGCATCATACTGTTGCTTAGCTTGAGCTCGGAAATCATTAATATGGTTGGCCGTTGGGTCTCGTAGCTCCTGCAGTTCAACGTCAGTCAACAAGAACTCCTGATCATCTTGCAGCGTTTGGATGAGTTTATTTTGCAATATGTCGCGCGGATGGTAACCATACAGCAGATGGCATGGGGTACATCCCGTGGTTTTGTTAGTCATCGTGTTAATACTCCACTGTAATTGGCAAAGTTTGTCGTCCCATTGCTTTGCGTTATCGGTGGATGGTAATATCATGGGCAAAATTATGCGATTGGCGCGTTCAGCATGACCATTTGCCCGCGGTGTTCGGACCGCGTTGAGGATGTGCTTCATGTTATGGTCTTTGCAAAAGGTCTCGAAGGCTTTGGAGGTGAAGGCTGTTCCCGTTATAATACGCTCGGGCATTCCCACGTAGCTGGTCACTTCTTTAAGTATCTGTATGACATGTTTGGTAGCGGTATTCTTGACGGCACGAACGATGGTGAACTTGGTAAATGCGTCTACGATGACAAGGATGTGCCCATTCCTCTTAAAGCTTTTTGGGAATGGACCCAGATGGTCCAAATGAACGGTTGAAAACTTGGCTTGACTGAGCTGTAGTGGTATACCCCCTCTCTCCGACCGCCGGGTGTTTTGTTTAAAGCTTATTCTACACATGACTGGATGTAACTCTTTACGTAGATTCTTATTCGTGGGAACCAAAAAAACGGGGCCAACGCAGTCTTGAGATTGCGGAAAGCTTCATTTGGTACTTTCTCCCACTTAAACTCGACATTTTTGCGCAATAATTTACGCAGCGAATTTCCGGAAGTACCCACCGAGGCCTAAGAACTTACGTAGTTCGGAGACGTTCTTCGGTTGAGGAAAACTAGTAATAGCATTGGTTTTTATCTCGCCGGGGCTGATGCCAGATGGACAAAGCTGGTGGCCCAAAAACGTTATAGGCCGCTGGTACAACTCACGCTTGTTAATATTCAAGGTGAGTCCGCATGATCGTAGCACATTGAGAATACGCGAGAATTTCGAGTAGAATTCCGGAAACGAGTTGCTGTCAATCAAAATGTCGTCCATGTAGTGGAGCATATCGCCCTTCTCCACTCGTTTCTGGATTTCTGCCATCAACCGATTGAACACGGCCGGTGCGTTCTTGAGGTCGAACGGCATGCGTTTGAACTCATACAAGCCGTCTGTCGTTATGAAAGCGGTAAACTTCCTACTCTGGGGTGCCATTGGTATCTGGTAGTAACCGCTGTTCAAGTCGAGCGATGAGAAATACTGAAAACGTTTTGCCTCCTGCAAACGTTTCTCAATATTCGGAAAAGGAAAATTTTATTTTTTAATAAGTTTGTTTATCCGCCGATAATCGATGCAAAGTCGCTCGCTGACATTCTGCTTTTTAATGAGTACGACAGGACTAGCGTATTCGGACATCGATTTTGTGATAATGTCGTGTTGCAATAGCTCGTCGACCATACGGTTGACAATATCCCGTTTTGGTTCAGGAATACGATACGGTGCTTGGGCTACTATCTGGTTGAGAAAACGTCAGCAAAGTTAGCTAGGAGACCTTGAATTTGAGTACACTCCTCATCGTTGCTCCACAAATGCCTTTGATACACAGCACTTCCGCCGCTCGGCATCTATCTGTTCGGCCACCAACTTGCGAATGATGCTGCACTGACTCCCAGTATCGATGAATGCGATTTATGGTGTTGTTTGTATATAAATTGTCTTGTTGAAACAATCATGAAGATTGGTAGCGCCAAGTTGTCTTAAGTTAAATGCGGTGTCGCAGTTTGCATTGTTTAGGTGCACCTTATTGCTAGAGAAGTGCCCAACTTCGTTTCAATTGTAGCACTTCCGTTGTGCCCCCGTTGCGTCGCCCTTCTTTGGTCCCTCTACCAATTTTGGCTTTGGTTCGTCTCGTTTCACCTGCTGCTCCGGTTTAAATTCAAATGATCCTCCACGGTTCACAAAATAATCCTCTATTGTGTCTCTCATTTGCTTCATCGTATTAAATCGAATCGTTGATAAGCTGGGCTGAAGCTCGCGATGCTTTAATCCACCCCTGCATAACGTATAACTGCGCTGCTGCGCCACCATCTGCCACCGCCCCCACTTCACCTGGCGATGACGACGATGCGTTCTGCATAGGCAATGGTGCTTGTGCTTTTAAGAATTGTGTCATTATTTCACGCAGTTGTTTCACCTCTTCCTGAAGCTGTGATACCGCCGTTATGTCGCCCCGTTGTCTTGGTTACGTTTGAGCGCTTCGCTTTTTCCTCGGTGCTGCGAAGTCTCGCTCTTGCAGGCCCCGACTCGCTGATTTCGTTTTTTTTTTCGTGCAGAATCTTGTTGCAACTAACGTTTAGCAACTGTCGATTCTCGTTGTGTTGAGCTGCTTCTGCTCGGCGTCGCTGAGCGTTGCTGCGCGGTCGTAAATACGTTTTTTCCCAGAATACAAGTGATTTTTCGGTTTACATATCCATGCATGCGTACATCCACACATACATATATGTATATGAATTTGCCAATTTTCCCAAGGTTTAAATTTTGTGGGCCGAGTGGATTCCGATCCCCTTCTGAACTGTGAGCGAACACGAAATTTAAAGCTGCAAACAGCCATCGACGTGTCTGACGCACGGTGACGGTTGACGTACGTGAGCAAATTTGCGATTTTTTATGAACGTTGGGCTTACGTAGAAATCAGCTGTTTCGCTTTATTTACTTTTGACAAGCTTGTTCGCTTGTTTTGTTTACATTCAATACTGTATTACCATTCCTCAGTTTGCAGGTATGCTTACCCAAACCTCTACTTTTGTATTTGTAATTTTTCATTTTGTAAAATGTCAAAAATAATATTAAATAACTACATATAGTATATTTATCTATAAACTTTAACATAAGTCAAAAGATATTTCGACAATATTTAAAACTTTTTTGGGTATTTTTGTAAAATAATTGCAAACGGCCCAAACTCAACATGCAAATAGTTGAATAGGCAACACTGTGTGGCGAAGAGCGATCAGCTGAAACGTTTCTTACCAAAAAATCGGAAATTTTTTGGTTTTGACGTAGCGACGTGCGTAAAACATACGTCACGAACGTCGGTGAAAAATCGCTTACATGCAATTCTCATAAGGTAGATCGTGTCAGCTGACACGTCGTCCGTTTTTACGCTCCATTTCGTATTCTTGTCTAGTCTTTATCGAATCGGATGCGTTTTGACGAATTCCTGGACATATTTTATTTTGAAAAAACTCTGTAAATTCATCTATGATTACACCTCTTTGTAACACTACACCGAAGAGGAGCCGGCTCGGTGTATCACGACAAGTACTATGTTCTGAGTTGTTGATAGCGTACTCGACCTCAAGTAGCTTCTTTGTCCAGTCATCATGGTTCACTTCGTCCGTCAATTTAACCAACATAGGTTTCAATATTCTGTTAACTCTCTCAACCTGTCCATTGGCTTGTAGAGAGCAAAAGGCAACATTAACATGACCTATATTATATTTCAGTAAGAATGCACCAAATTCTAGAGAAGTAAAACATGTTCATCTATCACTTACGATTCTTCGTGCGCCTATAAGAACTAAAATATTTTTCCAAAGCAGCGATGACTTCTCTCGTGCTTGTGGAATTGGTAGGAATTGGCAACCAGTAATATAAACTTAACTTACTTAGGGTCTTATCAACGGACAAATGACCCATCTTCTCGTGTATCAAACGAATAACATTCCCTTCCTTTTCGTAAGGGATGTAGAGAGCACTTTTACCCGTCGGATTTTTCTTATAAACAAATCCATCTAATTATTCGTAATCTTTTACTTCCTCTTTCTCAAGACGAGTTCGTAATAACTCAATACCCTTATCTCGCTCTTGAGCTACCGGTACTAAGAATTCACGGTCGTCTGCATTTATAATTGCGCCAATCTCCCTTCTACTAAGCGCGTCAACGTGGCCCATGGACGACCCCTTCCTGTGCTGTATTTTGTTGTTGTAATTCTGAAGCTCTTAAGCCCATCGAGCAATCCTAGATTTGAGATTTTTTTTTTATCGAGCACCATAGTTAATGAATTGCAGTCAGTGACTATTGTAAAAGCAATGCCCTCTAACTAAGCCTAAACTCCTTAACGCGTATATTATCGACAAGGTTTCTAACTCGAAACTGTGATATTTTGATTCGGCAGCTGAATCAATCTTAGAAAAATATGAGATCGGATGGAACTTTGTATCGTCTTGGCGCTGCAATGATACCGACCCAAATCTTATACTACTATGCATCACAATGCAGCTCGGTTTCCCGTCCAGGACTGTATATGGCCAACACTGGGCTTTTCACCAGTCGGTATTTCAATTCATTGAAGTCATTAAGGCATTGGTCATTAAAGTTGTATGGCGAGTCTCTCTTAAGTAAATTCTGTAATGGTTTGGCTATTTGTGAAAACAATGGTACAAAACGTCAGAAATACGAAAACAAGCCAATACACGATTGCAATTGCTTTGCATTTGTAGGTGCTGGAAAATTTTGTATACTTTTTATATGGGAATTGTTCGGTCGTATTCCAGAACTCGTGACCGAATATCCTAAATAATCAATTTCAGCAAAACCAAATATACATTTATCTATATTGAGCTCTAAGGTTCGGAAATTAATTCGTTCTAATACTTCTCTAACCAGACGCTTATGTTTATCAAAATTTTCAGAAGCAAGAGTTATATCATCCATATAAACTATGATCCTTCTATCATCAATCATATCCCTAAATCTACTGTTGATAAAACGTCGGCTTACGGCAGGGCGTTCTTTAGTCCAAAAGGCATTTTTAAGTACTCGTATTGACCAAATGGCGTTACAAAGGCAGTGAACGTAGTCGACTCAGGGTCCATCTGCACTTGGTCGAATCCACTTTTCAGATCCAATACAGAAAAGAACCTTTTATTCTGCAGATAATCAATACAGTCTTAAATTAGGGGTAAGGGGTAGTTATCCCTAACTGTCAACTTGTTAAGTGCCCGATAATCAACACATTCTTATTTTCCCATTTTTCTTACTGGGTCTTATTATTTCCCCTTGTCACAATTCTTCTATAAGGGAACGTCGAAAGTTAAGTGAATTTTCATCTCGTACTTGAAGGGTTCGGTCTTTACATCTGTGCTAAAATAGGCATCGTCTGTCATGCACATCATCGGCAAAAGAATCACTAAACTCTTTACAATTATCGACAACATAATCACTACACTGTTTACAATTATCGGCAACGGAATCATTAAGCTCTTTAAAATTATCGGCAATAGCTTCATTTTCATGGTTATCATAAGGCTTGGACAGTTTTATCATGATAGAGTGTGCATCAGAACCAGTTACCCTGGGACGGTACCTAATAGAATTTAGCCGCTCTCTAATTTCTAACAAATCACATCTAGAATATTTCTTATTAGCAACTCTTAATCATATTTTAAATAGGTAATACTTTACGGCTTACGTCAAGTGTTAATACACGTCCAAAAATCAACCAAATGAGAGAGGTATCAAAAGACGCGTCTTGACCTCCGTAACAATAATCCGAAGGGGGAAAAGCAATATTTTGTTTCTGTGAAAAGTTATTAGTGAAAAACCGAAAATTTACCCGGGTTAGCTCCCAAATTCGGTTCCCGATCCACGTTTTTTATGTGCAGAACACCTTTCCGCGTAGGCGGCCTTCGGCCGCGCTTCAAAAAATAACCCTGGGCTACGCCATTCCAACTCTGGGTGTGTGCCATAGCCGTGGCTACCGCCACGGTGATGGCCTTCCGCGTACCACTTTTTTCTCACAGGGTCATGTGATTACAACAACCACATGAAAATGACAGAAAAATTGTGAACTTTAACTGCAAATATCTCGCAAAATTCTAAAAATATCGGATTTCCCTCTCCAGATTATTGTTACAGAGGTGAAGACGCGTCTATTGATACCTCTACCTACATTTTTGGACGTGTATTAACACTTGACGTAAGCCGTAAAGTATTACCTTTAAATAACACTGGACCACGAATTTCAACTTTTTCTCTTTACCAGAAACGCCGTTAAGAAATTCGTATGTAAAACCACCCCCTTATTTCGAAAATCGAGTTCATTTTTGATTCTATGGTACCCTTTTCGAGATATTTTCAATTTACAGTTATTCGAAAAAACCAAAAAGACGGCTTCCTTTAACTATATATTCTCACGATAAAATTTGGTATAAATGCATCATACATTGTTTTTTGCTCAACCAGATAGCTTTCGAGATATTAGCTTATCATTTCAGACTTTTGTTTTTTTTTAATCAAAAAATATGAAAAAAATTAGTCTTTGGGCTGCATCTTTAGCGCAGCATTCCAAAACCACAACTTTTTTTTTTAAATATTTTAGATATTTTTACTTTACGTAAAGCTCTGTTTAATTCGAAAACAGATAAGCTATAATCGAAGAAAAACAAAACTACGTAAGTTGTAAGCAAAGATGACTTGATACGAAACTCTCTCCCGCTCTCTCATTTCGGTCCTCGCTTATGCAGTGTTGCCTACTTTTTTATGTGTGCGCTAGTTGGCAATACTACACAATCGAGGACCATCTGACATTAGATACTGGGTGCCTTTGATGGGGGTGTCACGCCTTGCACTAACCGGCGTCACCCCAAATCGTCGACTCGTAGGTGTAGTTTGCACCCTCCCCCCCTCATGTAGGGGTGGAGCCTCCTCGTGGTGGCACCTGGTAACGCTACGGCGGCGACCTTTCTCCCCCCCCTGACCCTATTTTTCCCTTCTTTAGTGCAATCCTCCTTCTCATTTCCTCTTCCTTGTAAATGGGCCGGATCAAGGTGTTATACGACCCGTGGCGAGGATCAGCCTGGCTGGGGGCCCTTAAATAGCCCAGTCGCTAACGGAGTGCATCGAATACCGGACGACCTTCGATGCTAACCAGGCTTACCCGGGCATTGCGGATCTCTGCCCGGGTGGACCTTCCCCTTTCTCCGCTACTCGTGGGTTTGATGTATGGAAGAATTTAATAAAACAGAAATTAACAGGGAAGAAGCCGTCAGGAGCTTGCTCCGCAAAGGCCACGGCTCAGGCGGGTCTTAAAGTAGCCGAGAGAACTCCTCGGCGTTTCGCTGCCTCAGCGGGAGCTAGGCAGGTAAGGGCTGAGAGTCTATCCAGCTCGAGTGGTCCAAGGCCGGTACCTCTCATGGAGGGGGTACTGACCAGAAGGCCTCCTGTGCAACCGCCGCCCTTCCCTTGACCTCCACCAGTGGATCTGCCACCCAGCGACTAGCGTTTGGCGGGTCGGCTGCTGGGGGTCACAGGGTTGTGGGGGGGGGGGGGGGGGGCTCAGCTATGGGGCCAAGGACCCGGTAAATCAGGGCAGGGCTGAGGGTAAATCCAGCCAGGATCCCAAAGCAGCAGTGGAAGTAGGTTGAAGCTGCGCCCGCTACTGTGGCCGTTAAGGTCCTGAAGGATAACCCTGGTCCACCGCCATCTTACACAGATGCAGGGTGGTTCCAGGGTAACGTTAAGCTCGTCGCCTGCGATGACTCCAGGTCGGTAGAGCTGTATAAAGCCGCCGTTATGAGGCTTGGCGAGGTTTACCCGGGGGCGCGCCTTAAGGTAGTGGAGGTGCGTGATATCCCCTCACGACCAAGGGCTAGAGTCTGGGTCCCAGTGACGCCATCCGACCCAGCTGATATCCTGGAGCTGCTCCAGGTATACAACCCCGGTCTACCGACAACAAATTGGAAGGTGGTCAATGTCGAGAAATCCGACCGGGCCACCATGCCAGTGGTCCTGCTGCTCGACGGCGCAAGCGTCGATGCGCTTGCTAAGCAGGACTTTCGAGTGAGCTACGGCTTTAAGAATGTAAATTTGAAGGTCTACAAGGCCGATGTCGAAGCCCTAGTCAGCCTCGAATCTCGAACGGAGGTGGTCGAGCCCCCCAGTGAAGACGAGATGGAGCTGGACGCGGGTGAGGAACAGAGCGGGTACGTTTCGTCAGGCTCGGACGGTAGCTTGGCTCTCAGAAGGCTTTACTCTGAGAGTCAGCTTCTGGGTGATGGCGATTCCGACGGGACGCTCACGGAGGAGAGCACGAGTACACTGTGATGCGGGTCCTCTAAATTAACCTGCATCACTGCAAAGCAGCGTCAGCTGCACTTCTACTGCACCTGTCCTCAGGTGCGGTAGACATCGTTTTAGTCCAGGAGCCATGGATCTCTGGCAATAGGATCTGTGGTTTGCGGACGTCAGCTTTCAAGCTCTACAGCGCTAAAGATAAGGGTAAGCCTCGCACTTGTATACTAGCTAAGTCTACTCTTAATGTATTTCTTCTACCCAATTTTAGTGATGGGGATCTGATAGGGGTTAGCGTCGAGGTGCTGGGAAGGAGACTCATGTTCGCCTCCTTCTACCTAGCACATGATCACCAGGGCTCTCTGCCACCTATTAATTTCAAGGAGTTCGTGAGAACTGCGTATATGCAAAATGACAGTATAATACTTGGAGGCGATGCCAACGCTCACCACGCCCAGTGGGGCAGCAGTGACACAAATGATCGGGGTGAGTCCTTATTTAACTATCTCCTAGGTACTAATCTAAGTATTTGTAACAGGGGAAATGACCCCACTTTCATTACGAGGAACCGCGAGGAGGTCCTTGACTTAACAATGGTCACCGACTCTTTCAGTGACAAGATAGTTTCTTGGAGAGTTCTAAAAAAGCACTCCTTCTTTGACTATAGGTATATTAGCTTCTCAATATCAGATGCGTATACGGGCCCTAAGTATATTCAAAATTTTAGAAGAACAAACTGGGGCTACTACAAGAAGATCCTAGGTAAAACTCTACCCAAAGAGGTGAGGAAGCCAGGAAACGAAGAGGAGCTGGAACTACTCGTAAATAATTTCAGTGACATTTGTAATGACTGCTCATTGGTCACTGAGTTCCAACAGGGGTATGCCACCTGTTGTGTGATTATGTAGTGCACCCTGTACTGGCAAAGTGAGTGTAGACTTTGCCAGAGGGGTATCACACGACAGATGGCATGCACCTGTAGAATGCCTAGAAAAGAGACAAATGATGACGACATGATATATGAAACATCGGCTTCGTACAATATCGCGTTCCTGCCAGCCATCATTAATATTCCACCCCGAGTTGCAGCGAGGCTGAGTTTGTGCAAAAGTGTTTTTAAACTAAAGTTGAATTAAGATTGTTAAATTAAACAAAGCGGATTCAGCTGGTTTTTTATTGAATTAAACCCAGAAGTACAGACCGGGAAAAGTAAACCCAACACATTTGTAGGACTGCTCTGGATAGGGCCTGTCCGGCTAGGAAAGTAAGGGAAACGCACAAACCACCGTGGTGGACGTCTGATCTCGACAAGCTTAGGAAGTCTTGCAGGGCGGCCTTCAACAAAGCCAAACATGATGGGCATGAATCCGCATGGACTGCCTACAAAGCGAATCTAAATTCTTATAAAAAAGCACTCCGTAAGAAAAAGCGATCCTCTTGGGTGGATTTCTGTGGTAAGATCGAATCTACATCCGCGGCCTCCCGCTTAAGGAAGGTTCTATCGAAATCCCCTACCCAGCTAAGCTACGTTCAAAAGCCCGATGGGCAGTGGACGAACTCCACTACGGAAACCATAAATTTTCTTATGGACACACACTTCCCGACATGCGCGGGTGTGCCTATAAATATTGCCAGCAGTGGGTCACCTACTGATCAGCTTATAAGCGAAATCACAGATGTTAATAAGATAGACTGGGCTCTTTCGACGTTTAAGCCCTATAAGTCGCCTGGCCCGGATGCAATCATTCCGGCTCAGCTCCAGCATACTACAGAACTTATTAAGCCCTGGATTAAGGGGATGTTCGAAAGCTGTCTAAGGCTAAATTTTATACCAACATCATGGAGGGAGGTCAACGTGGTTTTTATCCCCAAAGCAGGGAAGTCATCACACTCGAAACCGAATGACTGTAGGCCTATAAGTTTGTCTTCTTTTCTACTTAAGGCACTAGAAAGACTCCTAGAGGACTACATCAGGAGGAAGATTGCACCGTCGGCTTTATCGCATGCTCAGCATGCCTATACTAAGGGCAGGTTGACTGACATGGCCCTGCATTCACTGGTATCCGTTATTGAAAGGTCACTTGACCTCAAGGAGTATACTCTAGTAGCTTTTCTTGACATTGCGGGTGCCTTCAACAACGTACTCCCGGAGGCCATTGTCTCGGCTCTGACGGGTCTGGGGGTTGATGCGTGCCTGGTGGGGTTTATACATAATCTGCTTACCCGTAGGAAGATTAGACGGAGCTAGGCGGCAGCGTGAGTCGCAGACCAGTCAGCAGAGGCACCCCGCAGGGAGGCGTTCTCTCTCCGCTACTCTGGGTGGTTACCGTCAACCAACTGCTACGTGTTATGGAATCGGAAGGTCACCTGGTGATCGCGTATGCAGATGATATCTGAGTCACTATGCGGGGGAAATTTCTGCAAACTCTCTGTAACTTAATGGAAGGGGCACTATGCAATATATCTCACTGGGCCACGGCCGCAGGTTTGGAAGTTAACCCGGATAAAACAGAGTTAGTCCTCTTCACGAGAAGGTACAAAGTACCAGATCTGACACCGCCGAGAATTGGGGGTACCTCCTTAGCGTTCAGCGATAAAGTCAAATACTTGGGAACTATTCTAGACAGGAAGCTGTTTTGGATTGATAATATAATCGAGCGAGCCAAAAAGGCATCAGCGGCGCTTTTCACCTGCAAGAGGGCAATTGGTACCACCTGGGGGTTCTCCCCTAGGGTGGTCTATTGGATCTACACAGCCATTGTGCGCCCGATTCTTCTCTATGGTGTATTGGTCTGGTGGCCTGCACTAGCAAAAAGCACATATCTTGGCATGCTTCAAAAGGTTCAACGAAGCTCGGAGCTCTGCATCACCGGGGCTCTCAGCTCCACTCCGACTGAAGCTCTCAACACAATGCTGCATCTGCCACCTCTCGACCTGGTGGCAACGAATTTGCGGTTATCACCGCTCTAGGTATAAAGGAAACAGGTCTCTGGTCAGGCAGGGCCACTGGACACGCAACAATCCTTGGCACAAACGCCCCTATCCCAATACCAGTACGCACTGACTACTGTACACCAATGACCGTTTTCGATAAAAACTATGTAGTGCATATACCATCGCGGCAAGCCTGGAATACCAGGCAACATACAGTTCCGGGTGCCACCAACATATTCACGGATGGTTCTAAGCTGGACGGGAAGGTGGGGGCAGGCTTCTTTTCACCGGATCTGGGTCTAGAGGTCTCCTTCCGTCTTCCCGATCACTGTAGTGTGTACCAAGCGGAAATGCTGGCTATACACAGGGCTGTGAATCATCTCGGGTCTATGCCCAAGGATGGCAAACGGGTTTTCATCTTCTCAGACAGCCAGGCCGCTGTAAAGGCCCTGGACTCATTCCTCGACAATACAAAGTCGGTCACTGAATGCCGCAGATCTCTCAACGAGATGGCTCAGCACTTCAGTATCAGCCTTATTTGGGTACCTGGGCACAGGGATATTGAAGGCAACTGCAAAGCAGATGAGTTGGCCAGAAGAGGCACCACCGACCACATCCTTCCAGGAAATGATTCGGTAGTCATGCCCATGGCCACTTTCAAGCTTCGTGTGAACACAAGCACTATCAGAAGGGCAAATGAACTATGGTCGGTCATCCCATCGTGTGAGACGACCAGGCTAACATGGCCCTCCTATGACAAGGGGCGCACAAGGGCGCTTCTGACTATAGTTAAATCAGCTTTATCATCCCTAGTTAGGGTCCTGACAGGGCATTGCTTAATAGGCACGTACTGTGCAAGAATGGGGGCAGCGACATTCGATTACTGTCGCAGCTGTAGACATGCTGAAGAGGAGGAGAGTGTCCAGCACCTCCTCTGCCAGCGTCCAGCACTTGGCAGGCGTAGGTTGGCCATCCTGGGCAAACCTTTCCTACTTGGCCTTGCGGAGGTCTCTAGCTGTGGAGTGAAAGCTCTAGTGAAATTCACTGATTCCACGAAGTGGTTCGACCCTTTGCAGGCAGGGAAAGGGTCCTTTCTTCGGGACCGTATGGGGTATTACAATGAGCCCTTTGGTGGCCTAAGTATTGAGCAGTTGCCTTATGGTTCGGCTCAGCCCTTGCAACCTAACCTAACCTAACCTCTCATTTCGGTCCTCGATTATGCAGTGTTGCCTACTTTTTTATGTGTGCGCTAGTTGGCAATACTACACAATCGAGAACCATCTGACATTAGATACATAAACAATGGGGAGCCAGAAAGCAAAAAACGGACCAAATTTGGGAAAATCAAACAAGTGAACATTTCGATAAACTTAAAATATCGCACGATTGAGAAAAAATACTTAAAGTATGAAATAGTACAATCTAAGAAAATAACTGCAGAAAACATATGTAGAAAATTATATTTTTTTTACGCATTTGAGTGGTTTACAGGTATAAAAAAAGTTTACAAGATACAAACAATACGCCTTTTCTTTTGGTATTATTTGCAAATATTTATTTTAATTATAATTAGTTTTATTATTATTCTAAAACAAGGCGCTTAGCTAGACTAAACTACAATACGAACATAAATGAAATGTGTATCAAATGAAAGCTTATCATGAGCCTGGTTGCACAAAATTACAAAAATTTCAATTGGTTAATTTGTTCATAAGATATTACCGTTTAAAGTTTGCTTAAATTTTTTTCTAAAAAAAACCCACCCGATTATCGGGAGTTACATACTAGTTATTTTTATTTGAAATCATATTATTTCCATTACCATGCTCTATTTCATTACGAAATGTACATCGTTAAGGATTTTGCCTTATTTTAAGATATCTTGGAAATTTTAACTTTATATTATGAATTATTTATTATTTCATATATTTTATTTTATACATATCTTGTCTCATTTTATACGTTCCGAGCAAGAAAAATTCAAAAATTAGTTCGATAGAACCTTGTTATGGTCTACTTCCAACTTATAGTCATTTTTTCTTTTATTGAGTTTGATTGGTCTGACTCACTGCGGTTGGATAGGTGACAGTTTGGGTTCACCCTGCGGTTTGACATAAATCGATAGATTCTGGGAAGTGGCGTGATTTTTGCCGAGGTGGCAGCACCAAATGTTCCATAAAATGGAAAAAGGCACCAATAACGGAACTTTTAATTTCCAGACAAACAAGTGCTTGGTGTGTTCTCGGTGTGGCCAGAAATAAATAGTAGGGTAAACCAGATTGCCCGAAAAATGACAAATTGAATTAAATGGGCATTTGATATTAAGTAAACAGCGCTTAATTTTTATGTTGGAAATTAATGTATACAAGTGGGTGACTAATCGAATAACTAAGGTAGGGAGACACATGGGGGTCCCGTCCGGATTCCTGATACTGACGCAATTAACAACTGTCATATCACCAAAATAAAATGTAACAAAGGAAAAAGGGCACCAAAATATTGGTCAAATTGCAAAGCATCTTTAAGAATCAAGTTAACTATTTTCAAGGCGGCAATATTAATTTATTATGCGCATGGTAACGAAGCGTAGATCGTCATAGTATTGTCAATGGCAGGATTGGATGAGGAGCTTCATGTGTCTCCTATCCTAAAACCCAGTAACGTCGCGTTCCGCGGACCACCACGGGAACACACCAAACACAAGTTCTAGAACCTCTTTTTTTCGCGCGCCAACGAAAGCGTGCCTTTAGGGTTCGGACTTAGTTAAAATTGTAGTAATTTTAATACCTAATGCACTTTATGCAAATCTACTCCGCTTTATGTTCCCATTTAATATTACCATCATATGTTTTTTTTTGTGGATAAGTTAAATTTTTCTCTGACTTCAAACTTTCCCGTAAGATAATTATTCATTTTAACCTTCTGTAATTTCAACTTTTGTTCCATACTTGAAAATTCACCTTTACTAAAACTAACTAAAGAGCAAAATAGTAGTAAGAGTAAAAGTACTTCTTCTTCTTTAAATGGCCATCTAACCGCCTGAGCGATTTTGACCGTCCAACATAGCTCGCCAGTCATTTCTTCTTTGCGCCAACTGGCGCCAATTGGAGACCCCACGAGATCGCAGGTCGGTCTCCACTTGGTCCTTCCATCGGAGTGGTGGTCTTCCTCTTCCTCTGCTTCCACCGGCGGGTGCCGATAAGTATACCTTCTGGGCTGGAGCGTCTTCGTTCATTCGCACGACGTGGCCTAGCCAGCGAAGCCGCTGTGTTTTAATGCGCTGTACTATGTCGACGTCTGCGTAAAGCTCATACAACTCATCATTAAATCTTCTTCGGTACTCGCCGTCGCCAACGCGTAGAGGCCCATAAATCTTTCGCAGAACTTTTCTCTCGAATACTCCCAATGCAGCCTCGTCAGATGTTGTTAGTGTCCACGCCTCTGCACCATATAGCAGGACGGGAGCGATGAGTGACTTGTAGAGTGTGATTTTCGTGCGTCGAGAGAGGACTTTACTTTTCAATTGCCTACTCAGTCCAAAGTAGCATTTATTTGCAAGAGCAATTCTTCGTTGGATTTCTAGGCTGGCATTATTGTTGGAGTTTATGCTGGATCCAAGGTAAACGAAGTCCTTCACTATTTCGAACTTTTTGGTGCCAGCAGTGGCGTGGGTGCCAAGGCGCGAATGCGCTGACTCTTTGCTTGATGACAGCATGTACTTCGTTTTGCCTTCGTTCACCACCAAACCCATTTTTTCCGCTTCTTTTTCTAGTTTGGAGTACGCAGAGGTTACGGCACGGTTGTTAAGGCCGATAATGTCAATGTCGTCAGCATATGCTAACAGTTGCACGCTTTTATAGAATATTGTTCCAGCGCGGTTGAGTTCTGCAGATTGTATTATTTTCTCCAACATCAAATTAAAGAAATCGCACGATAGGGGGTCACCTTGTCTGAAACCTCGTTTAGTTTCAAACGGCTCGGAGAGGTCCTTCCCAATTCTGACTGAGCTGGTGGTGTTGCTCAATGTCATTTTGCAAAGCCGTATAAGTTTTGCGGGGAAACCAAATTCAGACATAGCGGCATATAGGCAGCTCCTTTTCGTGCTATCGAAAGCGGCTTTAAAATCAACAAAGAGGTGGTGTATGTCGATTCTTTTCTCACGGGTTTTCTCCAGGATTTGACGTATTGTAAAAATCTGGTCGATGGTAGATTTTCCAGGTCTGAAGCCACACTGATAAGGTCCAATCAGTCTGTTCACGTCAGGCTTCAATCGTTCGCACAATACGCTTGACAAGACCTTATATGCGATATTCAAAAGGCTGATTCCGCGGTAGTTGGTGCAGTTTGCAGGATCACCTTTTTTGTGGATTGGGCAAAGAACACTTAGATTCCAATCTTCGGGCATGCATTCATCCGACCATATTCTGCACAGAAGCTGGTGCATACGCCTTACCAGCTCCTCGCCGCCATGCTTGAATAGCTCAGCAGGCAAACCATCAGCGCCAGCTGCTTTATTGTTTTTTAACCGGGATATTGCTATTCGCACCTCATTATAGTCGGGTTCTGGGACGTCAATTTCGTCGTCTTCGATTGTGGGTTCGGGTTCGAGCTCTTCTCTGGTTTCTTGCTCAATTTCTCCATTTAAAAGGGCAGAGAAGTGATCCCTCCATATCTCTAGTATTCTCTGAACATCAGTCACCAGGTCGCCGTTCTCGTTCTTACAGGAATTTGCCCCGGGCTTGAAACCTTCCGTCATTCGTCGAATTTTTTGATAGAATTTTCGGGCATTATTCCCATTGGCTAGCATCTCAAGCTCATTGATTTCACGCTTTTCTGCCTCTCTTTTTTTTGCCCGGAAAAGTCGCCTCGCTTCCCTTTTCAACTCGCGGTAGTGTTCACACACACTCCTTGTTGCACTCGATCTTAACGTTGCCTTGTAGGCTTCGTTCTTTCTTTTCGTTGCAGCTCGGCACTCTTCATCATCGTACCAGTTGTTTCTTCTCGTTCGCCGGAATCCAATTACTTCTTCGGCTGCGGTACGGAGTGCTCCTGTGATGTGCTCCCACTGCTCATGCATTCCACTGGGTTGAATTGTGCTCTCAGAGAGCAGGTGTGAGAGTCGGTCTGCAAAATCATTGGCGGTCTGTTGCGATTGCAGCTTTTCGACGTCCAGCTTTCCTTGCGTTTTCTGTGGCACCTGTTTTGTCGTACAGAGGCGGGTACGAATCTTAGCTGCTACTAGGTAGGCTACATGCCGTCCGTCTATCACAATGTGGTCGATCTGGTTTCGCGTTCTTCGATCGGGAGACAGCCATGTAGCCTGATGGATCTTCTTGTGCATAAACCTGGTGCTGGCAATGACCATGTTTCGGGCACCGGCGAAGTCGATCAGCCTGTATCCATTTGGCGAAGTCTGGTCGTGCAGGCTGAACTTCCCGACTGTGGGTCAAAATACACCCTCTTTGCCCACCCTGGCGTTAAAGTCACCAAGCACGACTTTGATGTCATGACGGGGGCAGCGCTCGTAAGTTTCCTCCAGGCGCTCGTAGAATGCATCCTTTTCCACGTCGTCTTTCTCTTCCGTCGGAGCGTGGGCGCAGATAAACGAGATGTTAAAGAATCGTACTTTTACGCGGATTGTAGCGAGACGCTCATTCACGGGTGTGAACGACAGTACTCGATTACGGAGTCTCTCTCCCACCACAAATCCCACGCCAAATCTGCGCTTGTCGACATGCCCACTCCAGTAAATGTTGCAAGGTGGTTTGTTCATATTACCTTGCCCCGTCCATCGCATCTCCTGTAAAAGTACTAAATTCCTTTTTTTTAAAGCCTTAAAATAAAAGTGTAATCACCGAAATTTCAATTTTAAACAATTTCTACGGGTCAAATCTCTTAAAATCTGCTATCAGGAAGTAAAATCATATCTCCTACTTTAAATTTAATAACATATTGGGCTCTGTTTTTTTTTTGTTTCGGAAACCGGACTGTACTTTTACCAAATTTGGCAGTACAAAAAGGTATCTAAAATAGTAACAAAAGTCCGAACCCTGATGGCAACCACCAATCGTAGTGTCCCACTTGGCAACGATCACGCCATGTCAGACTGGTCAACGGAACTTTTCCATTGCGCAGTCGCAGTTGAATGGAAAATTTTCCCTATAGCAGCGTCACCGGCATTCGACCATTCAATTGTGTAAGTTTTCTCGGTACGAATGGTCGCGTGGTGTGAAAGAAAAAAAAGGGAAAAAACCCAGGCGAACGTTCTTTTTAAACTTTACATAAAACTAAGAGTGAATGTGATACCAAAAATAATATAACTATATTGAAGTGCCACAGTGAACGAAAAAAAAAAAACTCAAAGCAGAAAAAAAAAAAACGGAAAAGGACTACAGCGATTTCCTTTTACTCCACAAGTGCTTTTGCTTCCACAAGTGTGTCTGAACGTGCAAAGAAATATTGCCAGCAATTAAACTCAAAGGTTCCGAGATAATTCCTTGGTGGGCTCAGAAAATTCGATGTGCATGTAAGTACCTAATATCTTATTATATTTTAGTGTATTTATTATATTTTACTGCAAACCACATACCAGTAGTAGTTTAAATACACAATGGGTTTCATTAATTTCTCAAATAGTGCAGGAAGTGGCTAGTTTTGTTCAGGCGGGTAAGGGTTTTAACCACGTGTGGGGTCCAAATTTCGAGAATTCGGAAATTCCTCCTTATATACGCGTGGCTGAAAATGTTGCACGGTACAGATATACTTGCGTTCATATAGCTAAGCTTACGATAGGCAAAGTATGCTTAAGAAGGTTTCAGTTACAATATTGTTGCTATTAGAATGACCGATATTAATTCAAGTTTTTTTTATTGCACATTGGTTTTTTTTGTAGTTTGCCATAAATAAGAAAGTTTTTATAAGAGTGAATGATTATATTGCTTATTGTGTCTGTAAACGTAAATGTGCCTAATTCAACATTCCTCCGCAATAAAGAAACCTTTGTCAACATAGTCATTATTAGGCCATATTTTACGTTTGTAACCAGCACTTTTATTTCATTTTGTAAATATCTCTTAAATAGAGGCAAGTTGTATTACATTATTTATTAATCTTCGATGTTTGATTTAATTTTTCTTAAAATCTCCTTTCAGAATTTTCCAGAGAGCCACTGCGACAACGCACCACCAAAACAGCGCCAACATCGCCTACCACCATCACGCACTACCATAGCCACGCGCCCACCTCGCGCACCATCATTGCGCGCTACCACCGCCACGCGTTACCCTTTGACGCGCCACCTTAATTGCGCACCATCATTGCCCGCGCTACCACCGCTCCACAATCGCGCGCGCCATTGTAATAGCGCTCCACCATCGCGCGCGCCTCTACGACAGCGCGACCATTCAGCGCCACCATTGCGCGCGCTAGCATTGCGTCATCATCGCGAGCGCTACCATCTCCACGCGCCCACATCGCGCGCCACCATTGTAACAGCGCACCATCATCGCGCACGACCAATCGCCACTATCGCATGCCGCGTCCAGCCAGCATCAACAACAATCACCAGCATTAACGATAACGGGGGCCGCCCTCATATAGGCCCGCCGCACAACCAATAGCAACCGGTCACAACAACCGGCAACGACAACAGCGAGGGCCGACCTCATATAGGCCCGCCGCATTAAACCACCAACAACAGCGGGGCCGCCCTCATGTAGGCCGCCGCCCAACACCAACAACCAGCCGTAACCACCAGAAGTGACGATAACGGGGGCCGCCGTCATATAGGCCCGCCGTCCACCAACAACAACAACACCGACAACAACAACACCGGCAACAAGAACAACCTGTAATAACAACAACGGGGGCCGACCTCTTATAGGCCCACCGTATTGAACTAGCAGCAGCAACGACCGGTTGCAACACCGGCGACAACAACACCAACCACTAGAAGTGACGATAGCGGGGGCCGACCTCATGTAGGCCCGCCGTTCAACACCAACAACAACAGTAGATCCCAAGTGAACGGGCTACTGCAACACCAGCAACAACAACAGCGGGGGCCGACCTATCATAGGCCCTCCGCCTAACCTGTAATAACAACAGCAACCGGTTGTAACCCCGGCAACAACAATACCAGCGTGACAACAGCAGGGGCCGCCCTAATGTAGGCCCGCTGTATATATACACCAGCAGAGACAACAGCGAGGGCCGACCTGTTATAGGCCCGCCGCACAAATACCAACAACAACAACAGTAGCGCCCCACCAACGGCCTACTGCAACAACCGGGTGAGACCTACCTATTTTGGACATATGTAGTTTATGTAGTTATAATTATGTATAAAAAAAAATTTATATTTTAAAATTATAGTAACTAAAGGAAGGATAGGAGGATTTAAATTAAATAAAACTAAATTGACAGATCTAACGTAAGAAAAGAAAACAATAAAATTTAATTTTGATCCAAATAAAAAGAAAAAAAGAAAAGAAAAACAATGCTGCAATGTAGGAGTAGGAGATAGAAAAGAACAATATAAACAATAGGAAGAAAAATATACCTATATATATGTATATATAAACACAACTAAACTAAGATTGTTTAAATACCCTTAATGAGTAAAATGAAATTCCAATTAAAATAAATAAAATAAAATATAATTAAAATACATAAATAACATAATATACCTAAAATAAAATAGAATAATACCTACAAATAATAAAAGGAAAATAGACTAAAATACATAAAAAATAATTACATTAAATACATAAATACATAAAATATAAATAAATACTTACAAACGTTTTATAAAATAAACCAAATACATAAATAATTAAATAAACAAACTACAATTACAACAAATAAAGGCCGCAAATAATATAACATAACATTAAATAAATAACATAACAATAATAATAATGATATAGCATAATAAGAATAAGCAAACAAAACAAAAACACATAAATAAGCGAAGGAAAGTTAAGTTTAATTAAAGAATGCAATTTAAAAAAAACAGAAATGTAATTTGCAAGATAGAGAATTGAAAGGATAGGAAAAAAAAAGAACAAAACAAAAAACAAAAAAAATTAATTAAAAGATTATCACTAAATTAAATGTTTTTTTCTTGAAATAAATATTTTTAAAAATTAGGTTTAAGAATAATGAACTTTAAATAAAAATTTGTATATAATGGGAATGCTGATGTGTACCATTATTTAGAAGGCATATAGGAGTAGATAAGGGGTCATCGATAGTAGGTGCGTCGATGGCCATGGATGAGGGTGGGCCAAGCACCGGGCGTCGCAACAACACCCGCGGCGCCCCCCTTTTATGTTCGGCCTTATTTTTGACCTATTGTTTATTTATTTCTATTTTCAGCTGTGGTAATCGGTCGTTTCCGATTCGTTTGTTTTTCAGGTTTTTTTTTGTGTTAATTTAAATCCGTTCGTTTTATTTAAATAATTATTCGATTTTTCAGTTAGTTTCAATTAATTTTAAATTTTTTTTTTCGTTTTACCAGTTCTATTTTGAATTTTGATTTGAATTTTAAGTGCCCGGTTTTTTTTTTGGTTTTGAATTTTTGAATTTTGAAATGTCAACGGTCTGTCCGTGGCATCCGGGTTTAACCGGATGTTGTTTTAAGAGTTGTTTTAACGCAGTTTTTGCGTTTTTCCCCGCGTTTTCAAAGGCATGATTTGACCTTTTCTCTGATTATGGCGCAGGACGGTAAGGTTGGCAAGAGCCCACCCCAGCCGACAATGACTAGCCACAGTGCACCATTGATATCATGCCGACCGCCTTCCTTACTGCTCCATTTTGACGCGAAACCATAACAACCTTCTTGCACACCTCTTGGTATGTGGGAATTGCAAAATTCCTAAAAAGCTACTCAAAATGCCCATGTTTTGTTTTCACCATACTGGCATCATTGGAAAGCGCTATAAAAAATTACCACTTTTTGAGCGCTCTCAGAGAGCGCGAAGTTTCGTATCTAGTCATCTTTGGTTATAAACAATGGTGGGCAGAGCAGCTCTATAGAGCTGCGAGAATAAAATCGTGTGTACGTATACAAAAGCGGTGAGAATGGAATGCGCTCAATTCAATTTCAAGAGTACAAGAAACAGGTTTCTGCCTATACGTTACACAGTGGGCTACTTTGTTTTATATTGATGATTGGGTGGGAAATTGAAGTTATTTTTCTTTTATTGAAGTTATTTTTCTTTTGAACAAAGAAAGAGTATATTTCCAAAAAAAAAAGCTAACTATTTTGCTTTGGAATAAAAAATAGTATTTTCTTGTTACAAAAAACAAATCAAAACAATATGAAAAAATATAAACCTGAACTAATATTTTTAAATAAAAAAAATATATGCTTTATTTTGAAAACTTAATAAAAAAAAGCAAGATATAAACTAAAACCAAACCAAAATGGAAACTAAAACAAAATAGTTACTCGTGAAAATCGGAGTTGGCCCCACTGTCCTCTCAAAAGCACACTCATCCAAGCACAAGAGGTGCTGTACATTTGTTTGTAGTGGTGCCCACCGCTGGTTATAAATGATCAAATAAAAATACCCAGGTTGCGCAACTTCATGGTATGTATACATACATATATTAAAGGTATAAAGTGCAAATGGGATATTAACCGGATAAACGAATAACACCATAGCAATGATAATACTTTTACTTAAATAATAAATCAAATAGTACTTTTAATACCCGAATTGTTTTATAGTAGGTAGAGTTGTTGCATCGAAAGAAAGAGTGGTTGGGTTCGAAACATGCTGTAGTCATGTAGTTATAAACATGTATTTCCGTCACTTATGGGTAAGTATACAGGTAGATTATCAAAATTATTAAACACAGAAAATTTTCAAAGCCTACATCTAAAGCAGGTAGGTAGTATTTTCTTTTCCCGGCTTCGTATAAAAAGGAACCTTTCTGTCTAGGTAAGATTTGATTTTTTCAATTTTATTCTTATTGCGAGTAGAAATATGAGTTAATGCGCCTTGAAACTTCAAAACATATTCAAGGCTCGCCGGAGAAAGTTCATTTCATAAGTTAAATTTCAAAACCGTGATTTGTTAAAAAAAATAAAATGAGTAAAAGGACGGGAGAATTGTATTGTAACAACTATCCAGATATGTTCTGTTTCATGTGTGGCCAATATACTATCATAAGGCGACGACAAGTGTTCTCAGATCATTCCAAAACTTTATACTCCAAGTATTTTGGCATTGAGCCTAAAAATGCTGAAAAACCATGGACACCGAAATCTTTGTGTACATCGTGTCGAGTAGAATTGATTCAGTCGGAATCAGGACAACAAATAAAATTTGATACAACAATGATATGGAGAGATCCTACTTGCCATTCAATAGAGTGTTATATTTGTCAAACAAAAGTACTTGGCGTTGGAAGATCAAGTAGAGTAACCTATGCGTACCTACAGTAGCGTACATACAGTGACATTATCAGTACTACATTCAACGGCAGTTGCGGATCCAGTTCCGTTGTCAACAGTAATATCTGAGTGCGGGAAATCAAGTTGTACTGAATTTCGCTTAGGAAACGAGAGAAACGTTCTGTAACAAGCACAACTTAATGATTGGATAAGAGATTTGGAACTATCCAAGAAAAAGGCCGAGATCCACACTTCTCGTATACAACAATTTAAATTTGCGTCATCCGATGTCATGGTAATATATTTTAGAACTCGTCACGAACCATTCTCCAAACACTATGCCAAGAAAGACAGTATATCGACAGCCACACTGCAAAACCCTGTATGTTCAAAACCAAAAAGTTTTCAGGAGAGGGAAAAAACTGTAATAATTATAACGTATGTATATGAGCGACGGTTATTTCATTTCACCACTGGAAAGAAACGGGAAGTTGTAACCCGATTTTGACTGAATTTTAATGTGCGAAATATCACGATCTATGGGAAAGGCTCAGAACCTTATTTTTGGAAAAATAGTGACTTACGGGGTTTTGCAGTGTGGCTGTCGATATGCTACTGCAACGACATTCCTGGTTTATTCAAAGAGTTTGGTGAAACATGGCGATTGTTCATAGACAGCAATAAACTGCAACTGTATTATTGCATATTGGTAACAAAAAGCCTTCTATCCCGATCGCGCGTGCAGTAAATACAAAGGAAACCTACGAGGAAATGCAAAAACGACTCAAATTTATATGTTCTGATCACAAAGTCGTTGCAATGCTATGCGATCTACAAAGTGGCTACACCAAGCACTGCTGCTTCCTCTGCAAGTGGGATAGCCGAGCTCGTAAGGACCACTACGTCAGAAAGGATTGGCCGGAAAGAGTCGAGTTTACCGTTGGTGTGGATAACATCAAATACACCCCTCTGGTCAAGAAAGAGAAATTCTGTTAAGGCTTTGGACAAAGAAGGCGAAGCATTCGACTATTTGAAAACAATTTTTCCAGATATTTCTCAAGCCAAGATAAAGGAAGGTATTTTTGTTGGACCACAAATAAAAAAGTTGATCAACAATAATCAATTCAAAGGACTACTCTCATCAGTTGAGGCAGCCGCCTGCGAATCCTTTGAAAAGGTCGTTGCTTCTTTTCTCAGTAGACACAAAAGCCCTAGCTACGAGCAGATAGTGAAAGACTTAATCAATAATTAAGCGAAAATTAGTAAAAATTAAAGGCTTATTAGAATTAATTTCCCAAAATTTTATAACTTGTTTACCTAACTAATATTTTCTTTCCAGGCGTAAATATGTCTTTAAACGCTCACTTTCTGCACTCACATTACTGATGGTTTCTCATAAGAGAAACCGATCCTAAAAAGAATAAGCATCAAAGCAGAACACATAATTATTTCACATAATAGGCGCATTCTTCTGGTAGTTGTCGCTCTGGCTCACGCTCAATTCTCACGGGAACAGTCCGGTTCATGGTTATGTGAGTTGGCAGCACTGACAGAAAACGTCACTTTTTACAGCGAGAAGAAGAGAAACAAACAAACAGAAGGTGAAAATAAGTGAAAATTTTTGGTGGTCGCTGTAAAGTTGGCAGCAGTACTATCATTGTTGGTCGAATTTTCATTTATTGTTTCTTGTTCTTGCTTTTCCAACGGCTGTCCGTACAAATTGATGGAGTGATTGTTGGGAATTGTGGCAATTCTGACATTTAATGCCCAAGTGCTGCCAAGTTGACACAAAAAAACCAATTAAACACAGCGTGAACCAGAGTTCTATGTGGATTTATCTGGCTCAAGTTGTTATTGTTGCATTTGCATGTAAAATTTTTTATCTATCTCCGGTTCACTACCAGAAGAATGCGCCTAATATATCAAATTAAGATTGTTAGAATATAGTATAAACATAAATAAATTTAAAAAAAGTAAAAAATATGGGTAATTTCATTCATAAATTGAACTTTTTACCAAATAGAAACAGAGCATAGCCAGATATTCCACTCTCCTTTATACCATACATACGTTTTGAGGTATACGTTTAAATTGCGCAACCTGGGTATTTTTATTTGATCGTTTATAACTTACGTAGTTGCATCGATTTTCTTCGATGATAGTTTATCTGTTTTCTAATTAAACAGAGCTTTACGTAAAGAAAAAATATCTGAAAAAAAAGTTGTGGTTTTGGAATGCTGCCCTCGCAAAAAGTAATATTTTCATATTTTTTCATAAAAAAAACAAAAATCTGAAATGATAAGCTAATATCTCGAAAACTATCTGGTTGAGCAAAAAACAATGTATGATGTATTTATACCAAAATTTATTGTGATTTTTGATTCTGTAAACCTTTTTGCAATTGCTTGATCCGTTCGTGAGATATACGTAATTAAAGGGAGCCGTCTTTTTGGTTTTTTCGAATAACGGTAAATTGAAAATATCTCGAAAACGGTACCATAGAATCAAAAATGAATGATGGTGGTTTTACATACGAATTTCATAACGGCGTTCCTGGTAAAGAGAAAAAGTTGAAATTCGTGGTCCAGTGTAATTTATTTTATTTACATTTATTTTTTTAATAATACTTAATAATATCTTATGATTAATATTAATTTTCCCTAGCATTCACATCGTCTGGTTCAGCCTTGTTGCGACACGTCTGCCCTTTTTGGATCGACTGTGGATGCGCTCCACCGCCTTCCGTGTTTGAATTGGAAGGTGACATCGCCATCTATGTAGTTTGAAAACATCTGCAAGAAACGTTAAACATTAGTATAAGCTAATAATAATAAGGAAAAATAAAAGCAATTACCATGTAAAACTTTTTTAATTAATATTAATTTGGACAGCGCTTTTTTGGAATGTCGTCCATCCCAATGAAGTGTTCGATAAGTTCTTCGGTCATTATACGCCTGAATACGAAATTTAAGTCCCCGGTGGGTCCTTTTATCATGTATAAGTACGAGATCTATTAGTATGAAAAATTAAGTTATATTTAATTTATAAATAATTGCGTTCGAGCAAATACTTACGGCGGCATACGCATTATCTTCCGGCTTCTGTTCCAAATCAAATGCAGCAGCAATTGAAGACAAAGGAAATATGTCGGCGAGCTTGGTGTGTATCTCTTCTCCACTCTCGCCACTTATCTTACATAAGATTTTGTGTTTTTTTTTGGCGTACACTTTTGCCTCCCTGAGAGCTTTACGGTGCGCCAGGACATCGTTTTTTCGACCATCTACAAATAAACAATTGACTCAAATAAGAAATATGCCAAAATTATACCAAAAAAATTAAATTAATGTAAATAATACAATTATAAAATACTTAACTAAACAAAGAAATAAAATAAACGTTAATATAACAAAATATCGAATAAATAATTAAAAATAATAGAACATACGTTTTCGTCGATCCTTGAAAATTTAGTGTCCAGGTCGAACATTTTGTTGGTTAAGGCCTGCAACATTTCCATTATGTCTGTAATAATATATGCAAGTATAGTTAGATTCAAATGTTTTATTAAATCTTTCTTATGTTACATACCTCTGTTATTATGGACCACTGGTGGTGACCTTTTGATGCTCTGATTCCGGATCGTCAAAGTTTTTTAACACATTTAGCGCCGCGTGTGCACCGGTGCACACGACCTGAGTACTCGTTTGGGCCGCGTGTGCACATATCCACACGCAACCTTAATGTCTTTAAACGTGAATGTAGCATAGTGCACACGATTTACATTGGGTTGGGTTGGATTTACATTGGGTTGATGAGGGTAAAAATTTGGCCCGAATGAGTAAATCGCGTTTTTGGGCTTGGCGCTAGATGTGTTAATGACGTGTGGGTTGCTGTTGACGGCCCGGCCGGCTTGTTGATTTGTGGTTGGCTGCTTGGGGTGTATGTATGTACTTCCGCAATAAATGACGTTATTACATAACAATGGAAAGTGTTTTTTTTATACTAGGCTTCGTCACATTACACACTTTGGAGAAAAGTGTATCCCCAAAAAGAGTAAAAGGGTAAGAGAAAGACGCGTTTCGACCCCATAAATGTGAATCCGCAAGCGCAGTAGTAATATCTTCAGGGGTTTGCGACATATTTGCAATGAAAGTTGCAAATTTCCCTGTGGTTGTTTGTATCACATCAGGCCGTCACACAAGTTTTTTATTATTTTATTAAAAGTTAAAATATTTCTTGCGCACCTCTTCGAAATTTTTTTAAAATGGCGATCTAAATGTCGAAAATTCGTTTGAAAGTATGCGAGTTTCGGTCATTCGATTTTGGCAGGGTAAGGCGTGCGAAAAAAGTGAAAATTGTGTTCGATGAAGAAACTGCGGATCGCGTAACCGGTGTTAGATCGGCCGAGTGTTATTGGATCATACCCTCCTTTGGGATTTGACTTTTTTCTTTTTTGCAAATATTTTCCAAAGTATTGAAAATTTTAGATCTCCGGAGCCGGATTCACATTTCTGGGATCGAAACGCGTCTTTTGGTACCTCTCCCTACATTTTTGGACAAATATTAGCACTCGACACCGGTCGAATACAATTACCCTGCAAACATATCAAAAAACATCATTAGAGCACAAAAACAAAAAACTTTTAAATACAAGTTGGTAAATACAGCGTTGCTTGTTGTGTGTTAGTGTTCGGCTTGGATGTTTCATTTGGCTGCTTTGCATTTGTTGTGGTTGGTACATGATACAATAAACAGGTAGACGCAGGAAAAAAAAGCAACCCTGCTATGTATTTTGCTGGTCGGTAAATTGTCAACAATATCTTGTGTCAAAGTGATGGAAATAATGGCTGGTTATTGCTGCAAAGTTTGTTGCGCTGATACCATGAATAAATCGCATTGCCGGTATCAGCGCAATGTGTTAACGCAATTACGCATAGTATTATTTTGGCACTGCTCAATTGTATTTTTGCTCAGAACAAAGGCTGGTACCAATTTGGTGGTAGCGCAGTTTAAAAAGCACCACCAATCTTAATAAGGAATCCGAACTCTAAACCATTGTGTATCAGTACAAGTGTGATATGTTATCTGTCAAACGTTTGACAGGCACTTCAAAATGGAGTTTTTTTCAGTTTTTTGTTTACATCTGAGGCACTTCCGCACGGCGCATCCGCTGCTCCTATCTTCTAACGAATGATAGAACGAGATGCAGGATGAATCCAACATAGAATATAAAAAAACAGGTGTTAATTTTTTTTAAATTTTGACGTCTATGCTTAAGATATCACACTTGATATGGTACACAATGCTCTAAACCATGGTACAGCGATATCAGCGCAATAACACTAAGGCACCCAACGTTACTCAGCTTTCATAAAAGAAGTTGACATTTTGTTATTGTTTACATGTGCACAAAAATATAAGAAATGAAAATTAATGCTTTTGCAGCAAATTTATATTATTTTGCGAGTTCCGTGGTTAGTTTTAGAAGTCTGGCGGTGATATATGAATTAAAAAGATGTGATAGGCTGAGTGCTTCCCAAAATAGGCTTTTTCCAAGTCCTACTCCCTTTTGAGAACTGTAAAATAACTTTTCCCGAACCTTTCATTTGTGAACATCTTTTTCTCATTCCACAAACACTTTTGTGAATTGTATTTTATTGTAATAAACCGAAAAGATATAAATTAAAAGGCCGAGATCCACACTTCTCGTATACAACAATTTAAATTTGCGTCATCCGATGTCATGGTAATATATTTTAGAACTCGTCACGAACCATTCTCCAAACACTATGCCAAGAAAGACAGTATATGCTACTGCAACGACATTCCTGGTTTATTCAAAGAGTTTGGTGAAACATGGCGATTGTTCATAGACAGCAATAAACTGCAACTGTATTATTGCATATTGGTAACAAAAAGCCTTCTATCCCGATCGCGCGTGCAGTAAATACAAAGGAAACCTACGAGGAAATGCAAAAACGACTCAAATTTATATGTTCTGATCACAAAGTCGTTGCAATGCTATGCGATCTACAAAGTGGCTACACCAAGCACTGCTGCTTCCTCTGCAAGTGGGATAGCCGAGCTCGTAAGGACCACTACGTCAGAAAGGATTGGCCGGAAAGAGTCGAGTTTACCGTTGGTGTGGATAACATCAAATACACCCCTCTGGTCAAGAAAGAGAAATTCTGTTAAGGCTTTGGACAAAGAAGGCGAAGCATTCGACTATTTGAAAACAATTTTTCCAGATATTTCTCAAGCCAAGATAAAGGAAGGTATTTTTGTTGGACCACAAATAAAAAAGTTGATCAACAATAATCAATTCAAAGGACTACTCTCATCAGTTGAGGCAGCCGCCTGCGAATCCTTTGAAAAGGTCGTTGCTTCTTTTCTCAGTAGACACAAAAGCCCTAGCTACGAGCAGATAGTGAAAGACTTAATCAATAATTAAGCGAAAATGGGTAAAAATTAAAGGCTTATTAGAATTAATTTCCCAAAATTTTATAACTTGTTTACCTAACTAATATTTTCTTTCCAGGCGTAAATATGTCTTTAAACGCTCACTTTCTGCACTCACATTTGAGCTTTTTTCCGGCAAATCTTGGCGACGAAAGTGACGAGCATGGCGAAAGGTTTCACCACCAAATGAAATCAATTGAGAATCGATATTGTGGTATACTTCTTCATTTTTAAATAATATTCAATATATATATGTATATTTCACAAAGTATCTTTATTTTACAATATCTATTTTTTAACTAAAACTTATTTTTTCATATTTTGAAGTATCGTTCCGAATAATGTTTCTTTGAATACCTAATTTTCACAATAGGTGTTAAAGTGTTACAGTTACAGTGCTACAATATCAAGGATTCTGGGACGTCGCAATGATGGGCGATTACTGATGGTTTCTCATAAGAGAAACCGATCCTAAAAAGAATAAGCATCAAAGCAGAACACATAATTATTTCACATAATAGGCGCATTCTTCTGGTAGTTGTCGCTCTGGCTCACGCTCAATTCTCACGGGAACAGTCCGGTTCATGGTTATGTGAGTTGGCAGCACTGACAGAAAACGTCACTTTTTACAGCGAGAAGAAGAGAAACAAACAAACAGAAGGTGAAAATAAGTGAAAATTTTTGGTGGTCGCTGTGAAGTTGGCAGCAGTACTATCATTGTTGGTCGAATTTTCATTTATTGTTTCTTGTTCTTGCTTTTCCAACGGCTGTCCGTACAAATTGATGGAGTGATTGTTGGGAATTGTGGCAATTCTGACATTTAATGCCCAAGTGCTGCCAAGTTGACACAAAAAAACCAATTAAACACAGCGTGAACCAGAGTTCTATGTGGATTTATCTGGCTCAAGTTGTTATTGTTGCATTTGCATGTAAAATTTTTTATCTATCTCCGGTTCACTACCAGAAGAATGCGCCTAATATATCAAATTAAGATTGTTAGAATATAGTATAAACATAAATAAATTTAAAAAAAGTAAAAAATATGGGTAATTTCATTCATAAATTGAACTTTTTACCAAATAGAAACAGAGCATAGCCAGATATTCCACTCTCCTTTATACCATACATACGTTTTGAGGTATACGTTTAAATTGCGCAACCTGGGTATTTTTATTTGATCGTTTATAACTTACGTAGTTGCATCGATTTTCTTCGATGATAGTTTATCTGTTTTCTAATTAAACAGAGCTTTACGTAAAGAAAAAATATCTGAAAAAAAAGTTGTGGTTTTGGAATGCTGCCCTCGCAAAAAGTAATATTTTCATATTTTTTCATAAAAAAAACAAAAATCTGAAATGATAAGCTAATATCTCGAAAACTATCTGGTTGAGCAAAAAACAATGTATGATGTATTTATACCAAAATTTATTGTGATTTTTGATTCTGTAAACCTTTTTGCAATTGCTTGATCCGTTCGTGAGATATACGTAATTAAAGGGAGACGTCTTTTTGGTTTTTTCGAATAACGGTAAATTGAAAATATCTCGAAAACGGTACCATAGAATCAAAAATGAATGATGGTGGTTTTACATACGAATTTCATAACGGCGTTCCTGGTAAAGAGAAAAAGTTGAAATTCGTGGTCCAGTGTAATTTATTTTATTTACATTTATTTTTTTAATAATACTTAATAATATCTTATGATTAATATTAATTTTCCCTAGCATTCACATCGTCTGGTTCAGCCTTGTTGCGACACGTCTGCCCTTTTTGGATCGACTGTGGATGCGCTCCACCGCCTTCCGTGTTTGAATTGGAAGGTGACATCGCCATCTATGTAGTTTGAAAACATCTGCAAGAAACGTTAAACATTAGTATAAGCTAATAATAATAAGGAAAAATAAAAGCAATTACCATGTAAAACTTTTTTAATTAATATTAATTTGGACAGCGCTTTTTTGGAATGTCGTCCATCCCAATGAAGTGTTCGATAAGTTCTTCGGTCATTATACGCCTGAATACGAAATTTAAGTCCCCGGTGGGTCCTTTTATCATGTATAAGTACGAGATATATTAGTATGAAAAATTAAGTTATATTTAATTTATAAATAATTGCGTTCGAGCAAATACTTACGGCGGCATACGCATTATCTTCCGGCTTCTGTTCCAAATCAAATGCAGCAGCAATTGAAGACAAAGGAAATATGTCGGCGAGCTTGGTGTGTATCTCTTCTCCACTCTCGCCACTTATCTTACATAAGATTTTGTGTTTTTTTTTGGCGTACACTTTTGCCTCCCTGAGAGCTTTACGGTGCGCCAGGACATCGTTTTTTCGACCATCTACAAATAAACAATTGACTCAAATAAGAAATATGCCAAAATTATACCAAAAAAATTAAATTAATGTAAATAATACAATTATAAAATACTTAACTAAACAAAGAAATAAAATAAACGTTAATATAACAAAATATCGAATAAATAATTAAAAATAATAGAACATACGTTTTCGTCGATCCTTGAAAATTTAGTGTCCAGGTCGAACATTTTGTTGGTTAAGGCCTGCAACATTTCCATTATGTCTGTAATAATATATGCAAGTATAGTTAGATTCAAATGTTTTATTAAATCTTTCTTATGTTACATACCTCTGTTATTATGGACCACTGGTGGTGACCTTTTGATGCTCTGATTCCGGATCGTCAAAGTTTTTTAACACATTTAGCGCCGCGTGTGCACCGGTGCACACGACCTGAGTACTCGTTTGGGCCGCGTGTGCACATATCCACACGCAACCTTAATGTCTTTAAACGTGAATGTAGCATAGTGCACACGATTTACATTGGGTTGGGTTGGATTTACATTGGGTTGATGAGGGTAAAAATTTGGCCCGAATGAGTAAATCGCGTTTTTGGGCTTGGCGCTAGATGTGTTAATGACGTGTGGGTTGCTGTTGACGGCCCGGCCGGCTTGTTGATTTGTGGTTGGCTGCTTGGGGTGTATGTATGTACTTCCGCAATAAATGACGTTATTACATAACAATGGAAAGTGTTTTTTTTATACTAGGCTTCGTCACATTACACACTTTGGAGAAAAGTGTATCCCCAAAAAGAGTAAAAGGGTAAGAGAAAGACGCGTTTCGACCCCATAAATGTGAATCCGCAAGCGCAGTAGTAATATCTTCAGGGGTTTGCGACATATTTGCAATGAAAGTTGCAAATTTCCCTGTGGTTGTTTGTATCACATCAGGCCGTCACACAAGTTTTTTATTATTTTATTAAAAGTTAAAATATTTCTTGCGCACCTCTTCGAAATTTTTTTAAAATGGCGATCTAAATGTCGAAAATTCGTTTGAAAGTATGCGAGTTTCGGTCATTCGATTTTGGCAGGGTAAGGCGTGCGAAAAAAGTGAAAATTGTGTTCGATGAAGAAACTGCGGATCGCGTAACCGGTGTTAGATCGGCCGAGTGTTATTGGATCATACCCTCCTTTGGGATTTGACTTTTTTCTTTTTTGCAAATATTTTCCAAAGTATTGAAAATTTTAGATCTCCGGAGCCGGATTCACATTTCTGGGATCGAAACGCGTCTTTTGGTACCTCTCCCTACATTTTTGGACAAATATTAGCACTCGACACCGGTCGAATACAATTACCCTGCAAACATATCAAAAAACATCATTAGAGCACAAAAACAAAAAACTTTTAAATACAAGTTGGTAAATACAGCGTTGCTTGTTGTGTGTTAGTGTTCGGCTTGGATGTTTCATTTGGCTGCTTTGCATTTGTTGTGGTTGGTACATGATACAATAAACAGGTAGACGCAGGAATAAAAAGCAACCCTGCTATGTATTTTGCTGGTCGGTAAATTGTCAACAATTTCTTGTGTCAAAGTGATGGAAATAATGGCTGGTTATTGCTGCAAAGTTTGTTGCGCTGATACCATGAATAAATCGCATTGCCGGTATCAGCGCAATGTGTTAACGCAATTACGCATGGTATTATTTTGGTACTGCTCAATTGTATTTTTGCTCAGAACAAAGGCTGGTAGCAATTTGGTGGTAGCGCAGTTTAAAAAGCACCACCAATCTTAATAAGGAATCCGAACTCTAAACCATTGTGTATCAGTACAAGTGTGATATGTTATCTGTCAAACGTTTGACAGGCACTTCAAAATGGAGTTTTTTTTAGTTTTTTGTTTACATCTGAGGCACTTCCGCACGGCGGCGCATCCGCTGCTCCTATCTTCTAACGAATGATAGAACGAGATGCAGGATGAATCCAACATAGAATATAAAAAAACAGGTGTTAATTTTTTTTAAAATTTTGACGTCTATGCTTAAGATATCACACTTGATATGGTACACAATGCTCTAAGCCATGGTACAGCGATATCAGCGCAATAACACTAAGGCACCCAACGTTACTCAGCTTTCATAAAAGAAGTTGACATTTTGTTATTGTTTACATGTGCACAAAAATATAAGAAATGAAAATTAATGCTTTTGCAGCAAATTTATATTATTTTGCGAGTTCCGTGGTTAGTTTTAGAAGTCTGGCGGTGATATATGAATTAAAAAGATGTGATAGGCTGAGTGCTTCCCAAAATAGGCTTTTTCCAAGTCCTACTCCCTTTTGAGAACTGTAAAATAACTTTTCCCGAACCTTTCATTTGTGAACATCTTTTTCTCATTCCACAAACACTTTTGTGAATTGTATTTTATTGTAATAAACCGAAAAGATATAAATTAGAAAATTACTGCTCAATGTAAACAAAACAAAACAAAAATATAAACAGACATTGACAATCGGAAAACCACTTCGAATGAAAAAAAATAAAAAATGCAACTCTGATGCGGTTACCTGTTAATTGTACCACGGGTTGGTAATTGCTTCGTATTTGTTTTCAAAGTATTGACTGCGAAATATTTGTGTAGACTAAGAGCTGGCTACGAAAAAAAAATGATAAGGTGCAGTAGAAGTGATGATGTAAATACGTTCCTTACTAGTTGGGAATCGGTGTAGCGTTGCCGGCAGAAGTCCTTCCCGGGGAGGGATGCGTTGGCGTGCGTGCAAACGAGTAAATTTTTATTGAATAAAAAATCATAAGGTGTAGTTCTGAAGTTTGGAGAGGTTACAGTTTTTACCTGTAGAAATAAGGTAAAAGTATTGGCAGAACTCTAGGTCGGGGATAAAGGATTGGCAGAAGTCGACAAAGTTGTAAAATTTTTATTGAAAAAAAATCATAAGGTGCAGTTCTGAAAATTGGAGAGGTTGCAGTTTTTACCTCCAGAAATAAGGTAAAATTATTGGCAGAACTCTAGGTCGGGGATAAATGGTTGGCAGAAGTCGGCAAAGTTGATGATAAGGTGCAGCTCTGTCGATTTTGTTTGAAAGTTACTGAATGTTTAAAAAAAACTTAATGTCGATTGCCAGAAGAGTAATTGAAGGCTAAGTATAGAAAAAACTATTATATATGTAGGTAGAGTCGACTAAAAATACACTTTCAAAATTTAAATAATAAATTGCAGATTTGGCTATTCGTTCTTTTTATTACTTATACATTAGAAAAGCTGTGCATTAATAGACAGAAATCAACTTGATCGGACCGAAATGCGTCTCTTGATACCCCTCCCGACATTTTCGGGCACGCATTAGCACTCGGCAACGGTTGTAACAGTTACCGAAAATTGGACTAGCATTCAATACACCAATCTAACAATTTTACTAGCACCATTAAAACTAAGGTAATGGCTTTGACTCCTACATTCCTTTGTCATTATGCCAAACGTTCACCGGCAGCCACTCCACAGCACCCACACAAACTCCGTAAACTCCTTTGTCAGTGCAGGGACGGCCAATGTCTCCATCCAACGAAAAGTTCCACCTGTGGTCAGACTTAACTCTGACATGACTAATGTTTGCTCGGCGTATTTTGTGGCCCCACGACGCGACACCAACTATCTGTGTACCTGGTTGTTGATGTTGTTGTTAGCAGTGTGTACCTGGTCGACGAAGCAGACTCTTCTAGCACCAACTCTATTGAAAATGCCAGCTACCTACTGAAGATGTGGTAACATCATTAGTAATATATGTAATTAAGTTAATAAATAATACAATTTTACTTTTATTACAAAAGCACTAATTTGTGTAATTTGCTTTGTTATGTTTCAATTTCACACATTCCAAGGCAAACATCTGACTTCGAAAAACTTATAGCTCTTCCTCTTCTTCTTTCGATTCAAGCGTAACTCAGAATGCATATTTTCGATCCGAGCGGAGCGTAGAGCGGGACCGTAATTGTAATGCAGAATAGGGGTGAAAGATATCATAATAGATAGTGAAGAATCTGAAGGTAAATTATTCAATCATTATATCTTACATACGTTTTGTTATACACCAATTATTTATAAAAATATAACTTCTTTTTTTTTCAGATGATAACTCAGATATTGACAATTCCAGCGATGACGATGAAAATGATGAAACAGATTGCGAATGTTAAAAAACTTTACTTTTACGATTATGTTTATTATTTTTAATGTGTTAAATAAATAAAATTAAAGAAAAAAACTTTTTTAAAAATAAGCTTTTATTATTGTTTAATAAAATTAACTAAAAAGTAAAAAATAAATTCACTGTAAGGAAATGTAACACTTTATAAGTTCATTGTAACCTTTCCCGATAATTAGGCTTCTTCGTCTGCGATAAAATAATTCCATATTGTACATGATTATATATTTTTAACATTAAAACTTTACACTTAAATTATTAAATCTTCCAGTCTACATCACAGTCTCAATTTTATTATTAATAAAAGCGTGTTAAATTTTATTTGGTATAATTAGAAACATTTAGGACCTTCTTGTCTATTTGATGGTATAATTAAGGATGTGTAAGACATTTCTTGCTATCACAATGTAACACGCTTTTATTAATATTTCATAATATTGCATTGTCATAGGGGTTATACATCAGTGCAGACTTTCAGCTCAATCGGACACCGGGAAGTGTATCAAATTTAACTTGCAAGATTCCATTACAAACATACGTCAACTGAAAATACATAAGTAAATAAAAGCTTATAAAATAAGTCTTCTTATCCTTATAACTTTATAATTCAAAACTACACATAAGAGGCCAAACCTGCCTAAAATTAATTTAAAAGCAAACATTTTTTTTCTGTATTACCAATTTCTGACAATATATTCTTCTTTTTATGCAATTAACCATCAAGTTGATTTCTGTCTCTTAATGCACAGCTTTTCTAATGTATAAGTAATAAAAAGAACGAATAGCCAAATCTGCACCTTATTATTTAAATTTTGAAAGTATATTTTTAGTCGACCCTACTTACATATATAATAGTTTTTCTATACTTAGCCTTCAATTACTCTTCTGGCAATCGACATTAAGTTTTTTTAAGCATTCACTAACTTTCAAACAAAATCGACAGAGCTGCACCTTATCATCAACTTTGCCGACTTCTGCCAACCATTTATCCCCGACCTAGAGCCAATAATTTTACATTATTTCTAGAGGTAAAAACTGTAACCTCTCCAAATTTCAGAACTGCACCTTATGATTTTTTTTCAATAAAAATTTTACAACTTTGTCGACTTCTGCTAATCCTTTATCCCCGACCTAGAGTTCTGCCAATACTTTTACGTTATTTCTAGAGGTAAAAACTGTAACCTCACCAAATTTCAGAACTGCACCTTATGATTTTTTTTTCAATAAAAATTTACACGTTTGCACGCACGCCAACGCCTCCCCGGGAAGGACTTCTGCCGGCAACGCTACACCGATTCTCAACTAGTAAGGAACGTATTTATATCATCACTTTTACTGCACCTTATCATTTTTTTTTTCGTAGCCAGCTCTCCGTCTATTACATACTATAGCCTTCAACCCATCTAGAGTTAGTGCCGTCAAAAGAATTTGCATTTTGGGAACGTTCCCTATGCCGTCAATAATGAAGTCGATAACTTCTGTTTCTGAAATATTTGCACGCTTCGCCAAAGCTTGCATGATGAGGACATATCGGTGCATAGATTCGTCCTTTTGGTTTAATGATGCTTGCATAGCATAGCAATACATTGCATGGAACTGTCATTTTTGATATCTCTTGAATTGGTTTTACATGTTTTCGATTATACAACGCATGGCAACACAGAGCATGACATAGAAGTCTGTTGAATTTTGATCTCTATGTAACTTAACATACCCACTGTCAAAGCTTTTGCTTTTGAAGTTTCAATTTTGACACAAAGCAATAAAAAGGCCATGAAAACTAATTATTATTCTTATAAATTTTAGTAAAAAACAAATAAAAGCGTTGTAATGGAAGAAGAAAAGCTGAAAGAATGTGTGCGCTCATGAAATTCTGTATGTTTCGCGAACATCTGATTTTTAAGGGCTGTGCGTTGTGCGAAGTATAATCAAAATTTTCTTTTACGTGCTGTGTATTGCTATGCTACTCCCTGATATGCAAGCATAACTGAACCATTTCTCTTCCATTGCCGCTGCGCTAGCATTTTCAAAATATTTTGCCAATTGATATTCACATCAAATTCAATCATCAGTGCTTGCAACGCCGACGTGGTCGACAAAAATGCTCGAGCTGTGGATCGACGCAGTGCCAGCAATTTAAATTTATCGTCAGCCCCTGAGGACTCCATTCTTTCCTCAACATCTTTTTAAAAATGCTGGACCGAATGAGCGACGTCGTCACCACTAAATTTGGGTAGCGCATTCTCGATGTCTCCGAAATCCAAACGACGAAGACTCCTTTTAGGAATCCTCCCTTCTAGCTCCTCGATCTGTTTTATTAAGGTTAAAGTTTCGAGACGCTTCTTCAATGCATTTACCTCGTCGTCAATGCTGGCAGCAGCACCGAAGTTATCGGAATCGGTGACGGCAGGGTTTTCGGTAGACTGTACGGCAGCGGCAGTATTAGGAAAATATGTGGCAGCGGCAACAACAGCTCCGGCAACATACATAGTATCAGCAACCCGCTAACATATGACTAATCCTCAGCGGCAGATATGGTAGGCCCACTATTCACAGGCTCATTTTCATCAGGCTCATTCTCGGCATCATAAATTTTGGCATTGCATTTTATGGCGGCATTTTCTTTGGTTTAGATAATTTTGATTCGCATATATTTTTCGCTGAAATAAACATATTTGCTGAAACAGATACCCAGACCCATACATCATAAATTTAAATGTTCTTTAACTTTTCTGAAATTGCATACTCTGATGCCTAAAATTATACCCAAGAAAATTTTTTTGGTTGTACAAATTTGTCCGTATTTGATATTAGTGATCTGGAGGCATATCCCAGCTAACCCAAAGTGTAAAAAAAGACTCCTTTCGGAGCCATAATACGCTCATTTCTCAGAGCTTTAAACTCCAAAATGAGTTCCTTTCGGAGCCCAAATGGAGCGAAAAATTGTTCTACTCGGGCACTCCAAACGGAGTTATAAAAAAGTGCCCGAAATGAGTTTATGATACTTTTTTATTGACACAATTCTGAAAATATGAAATGTGCTTTGTTTTTATCTTTCTACAGACTGTTGATAAACATCCATGAAAAATGCGATCTTTATCTTCTGTTAGGTAAAATAAAAGAAACCTCAGAAAATGGTTGAAAACATTCACATAATTGACCGTTGTCGCTCATCTCCTCTCCAACGTTCATTTTCTCACAATTCTCTTCACGCCTACAACAAAAAGGGTCAGAAAACACTCAAAATCTCTCACATAATTGAGCCTTGTAGTTCATTCGCTCTACAATATTAATTTCTTCTCTCAACGCTCCGTAAATCTTTATAAAAACGTTGTTTTTTTGATGTTTACTAAATAAAACTCCGAAAAGGCTCCAATTACGGACTCTCTTTGGTTGTTTTTTTTGGAGCACTCCGACTTTGGTAAGCTGGGATGATTCGCACTTTTATGAATACATAGCTATAATTTAAGTCCGTCTAACATTGCAACTCTTCGAGGTAAGGAAAAGAATTCTGTCAATACTCATGAAAAAAGTAGAGTCAGCTGGTCACTTGACACAACCTTAGCATCATTTGGCCAAGACATCAATTGTACTGGTAAAAATTAGGAGACGTGTGATGAACCGATTAAATCATATTTTGATTAATCATAATTCTGATTCATCAAAACCTAATTAACCACGTCCTGAATAGTACTGTTTACAGTCTTTGTTAATTAAAACTGCTCACTGTTTTCACAAAATGAAAATTTTTTGTTATCAGCACAATTTTTAAAAAAATCTACAACATTTATTTTTAACCCCCAAAACCACCCGTGCGCACGGGCGTGGTTGGGTGTCAACCCCTCACCTGAGATATATATTCTGTTATTATTTATAAGTGATGGCAGAGATTATTCCCGGATTTGTTTCCTGGTAATAAATTCACGTTGTTTCTAGTTTCGCTCGTATACAGGAAGTGTTCCTCCTCTTAATTTCTTTGTTTCGAAATACATAGAACATTAACTCGAAATACATTGAAAAGTAACAACAGAGTTATATGCAAGGGTGGGCATCAGCTTAGCACCTGCTAAGTGTCCATATACGTATACGAAAAGCGAGTGCACAGCGACTTCTTCGTCAAAATCAACGACAACCACATTTAGTTTGATTTCAACACTCGTACGGTGAGGGTGTGTCGCACGGCAAAGCACTCAGTTTTAGTACAGAGGATGATCGAACAGTACGTACATATGAATGTTAAGTTTTTTAGATTGGGTTGGAAGTTGAGTTGAAGACTTAGTATTACATATACATATAGTATTAGATATGTGACAAATTTCAATTACAAGATACGATCTCTCAATACAGTGCACTCGCGAAAACTCGAACACACGATAACTCGAACATTCGGAAACTTGAACATTTTTTTTCTCCATTGACTACTTTAAAACTCGAACAAAATGTAGCTACTCTAAAACTCGAACAATTATTTTCTTTTTTTCATGGAATAACATGTTAGAAACTGTCGTTTTGCATGTGCTGTAACGGCCGATATTAAAATTTTTGTCGTTATGTGAGTCTTTTGTTTCATTCTAAGGTGCCGCACTGGCTAGGTTTCGAGCTAATTACGGAACTTTTCTTTTAAGTTGATTGATATTTGTCAGTGATACACGGGATTTTGCGCGGTTAGGATCAAATTTATTTGCGTGTTATAAAGGGACGAAAACTAAATGTTTTAAGTTTAGCAAAAAAGGCTGTATTGAATGCGGTAGAAAATAAGAAACATCAAACCAAAATCACTGCTTTTTTCTAATACATAATTTGTAAACAACATTCATATTTGCTAGCATTTTTTATTAAATAACCTGGCAATGAACTACAAAACATCAAACCAGAGAATCTCTTTGATTAATAATACCATAAAATTGGACAGGGTATAAAAACTGTTAAAAAGAATACATATATCGATTAAAAATACATAACGTTCGAAAACTCGAACATTTCGATAACTCGGACAGGGCTGGTTTTCATTAGTTCGAGTTTTCGCGAGTGCACTGTATTTCCAATCCTTTAAAGATGTCAAAAATGTTATGAGCAAAGATTTCAAGATTTAAATAAAACTAAACCCTTAATAAATTTTGTTAAAAATGAAGTTACCAGATGAGCTCGAAATGTTTCAGATTGACTTCACACTCCATTTCCCATTCGACCTTAACCATTTTCGTAAACATGTACGTAATTTACGATCGCCCACTGTCTGACGTTGTTGTTGTTAGTCTGATAGCAACTGCGCGTGGTACGTGTTACCTTCGCAAGCGCTAAAATCAAACTGAATTAATAATTCAATTTGCTTTCGTGGTCGATGCGTCCCAGAAGGAAAGTTGTCAAGCGCTTCCCTTAAGAAGGCATTACAGAAGAGCTTCTGAACAAAATCAATGCACTTTCTAGCAGCGTTTCTTTGAGAGCGCTTCTTGTACTCCTTCTCGAGAAGCGAGCTTGGAAGGCATCAAGCGAATAAGCCGGCGAATGCTATTCGTAACTATGTGTATGGGGAATTATGCGCGTTTGTTTGTCTCAACTATGCAAGTTACAGTTATAGCGGTACCTAGAAAATGAAAATTGTGGCGTCGATTTTTGCAATTGCATTTTAAGTGATATTTTTGTGGCGAAAAGACGCGTTTTAATTAATTTGTGTGGTGAGCAATTTTTTTTCAATAATTTAAACATAAAAATGCATAAAAGAGGGGCAAGTGCGAGTAACATAAAAAGAAAGTATTAATTGAAACTTTCACAGCAAGATGACAGAAAATAAAGGTGTCCTGCGGGGATTCAATGCCACACTTGGTAATACGAAATCATATGAACAAATTAATAGTAAGTAAAAGTTTTCGTTTAACATTTAAAAGAAAATTACTTATTAATATTTTTTTTAGATATTGAATTAGAATTGAGAAGCTTAAAAGCTCTGGTTGCAGAACAAAGCAATACCATTAAAACCTTGCAAGAAACCGTGTCGCAACGCGATGAAATAATAATTAATGAACTAGCGTCCATCAAAGTATTCGTGCGTCAACTAGCAGCTGAAAAAAAGCAAGATACGGCCATACTTCAAATGTTCCCCATAAAAAATATCGACGAGTTGCAGCGATTTGAAGAAGAAATACCCAATCTGGACGAACACGCTTTGGTACATTATACTTATACTAAATGAATATCGCTGACTCTGGCTCAGTTTTTCAGTGCAAGTTTAAACTACAGTTAAAGTTGACTTCAGTTTAACCCTACCACAGATTGGCAACTGAAAAACCGGGCCTTAAAGTATGGACCTGCTAAAAATTGATTAATTGTCTTATAATTCATTCTGTTTCCACCTTTTAGAAATTCGTTAGCATGTCTATAACTCTAAGCGCACATATCTAAATTCTTTTCCTATGTTCTATATAACCAAACACATTTTCGTTTGTTTTTAGCTTAATGCCATAAAAAAAATAACAGAAAGGGGAGGTATTGCAAAAAACATCCACAACTTATTTGGAAAAGACGTTTTCCTTAATTTCAATTATGATGGTGTTCAAAGGAAGCAAACGCTAAAGGAATACGTTAACATAAACCAAATTTTATTTAGTAAGTTTTAATACTGCTAGTTGTCAATTAAATTTTTTTATTTGTATCTTATTTTCAATTGTAGAAGCTGTTGCCGAAAAAGTCGTAACAAAAGAAAATTTTGTATTTGAGTTAAAAAAAGGTTTAAAAAGTGCCAAGAACCGGATACATAAGGAAACATGCCTTGCAAAAAAACAAAAATAATTTTTAATAACCTATGTATATGTATAAAAGTATTTTATGAATTTATTTATTTTTGTTATGTAATTAATATGTAAATTAAACATTTAATTAATTAATTCATTAAATATAAAAGTGCTTGAAGCGAACTGCTTCTATAAGTTATTCCATCAGAAGCGAAACGGTAATGCCTTAGAAAGATGCATGAGTGAAGTGCTTGAAGCGAACTGCTTCTATAAGCTATTCCATCAGAAGCGAAACGGTAATGCCTTAGAAAGAGGCATGTGTGAAGTGCTTGAAGCGAACTGCTTCTATAAGCTATTCCATCAGCAGCGAAATGGCAAGGCCTTGCAATTTGGCTCGTTTCATACAAAAAATAATTAACAAAATCATCGAGATGGTAATGCCTTCTAGACTCCGTAGAACAGCTTCTATAAGCGCTTCTTACTCCTTCCTTTTCCTACTGGGGTGATCGTGCTTACTAACACACTCGCATTTCTGCAAACGTGTCTATGTGGTCGTGCCCACCCCTGGTTATATGTTACAGAATAGATTGTTCTTAACACTACAGCGTTGTATTTACTAGTTTATACATCGAACGTCAACTGTTAATACACGTCCAAAAATGTCGGGAGAGGTATCAAAAGACGCGTCTTGGCCTCGGCAACAATGAATTTCGATTTAATTTTAATTAATTTTAGTTATGGTAATCGTTTACGTGGGGTACCGAGCGCTAATACAAAACCAAAAATGTTGAGATATGTATCAGGAGACGCGCTTTGGTCCCAGGAGCATGAATATAACTCCGGTGAACCAATATTTTTAGTAGTTTGCGAGATATTTGCAGTTAAAGTTCAGAATTTTCTGTCATTTTCATGTGGTTGTTGTAATCACATTACCCTGTGAGAAAAAGAGTGGCACGCGGAAGGACATCACCGTGGCGGTAGCCACGGCTATGGCAACCACCCGGACTTGGAATGGCGTAGCCCAGGGTTATTTTTTGAAGCGCGGCCAAAGGCCGCCTACGCGGAAAGGTTTTCTGCACATAAAAAACATGGATCGGGTCCCTAACCCCGGGTCATTTTTCGGTTTTTCGCACTTATTTGCCAAAATAATGAAAATATTGGTTGAGCGGAGTTATATTCATGCTCCTGTGACGGAAACGCGTCTTTTGATACCTCTCCCGACATTTTTGGACGCGTATTAGCGCTCGGTACCCCACGTAAACGATTACCTTAGTTATTATCTACACTTACAATAATTAGATTTATTTGATTTTTTGCAGTCTTACAGGTCATAAGTCACTGATACTAATGGCTTAAGCAGATACAGTACGTCAGCGTCGACGTATCCGTCATACGTTGAAATTTAGAACAAAATCAACTTTGCCGTATGCGTCGTATCTGTCGCTACGCACACAAACACTTCTCGTCTACTCAGCTCTCAGTTTTTTCCACGTATCGCCGTACTGTATCTGCTTAAGCCATAAGTATATCACATTATAGCACATTATATAAGGTGTAATAAAAAGTGCAAAAGGGTGTTCTGCGCAGAAATCCTGAGGATCGCGTCGCCGGTGTTGGACCAGCTGAGGGTTATATTTTTAGCGCGCGCTCAAAGGCCGCCTGCGTGGAAAGATGTTCTGCACATAAAAAAACATGGGTCGGGCCCCCAAATCAGGCTTTTACATAGGTTATTTTTCGGTTTTTCGCTTTTAACTTTTCACTTAACCAAAATATTGATTTTCCCCTTCGGATTATTGTTACGGAGGTCGAAAAGCGTCTTTTAATACCCCTCCCGACATTTTTGGAAGTGTATTAAGAGTTGACGTTCGACGAAGAGTATTACCCTAAGCTCATATGATAATAGCTTCGTTCGCGTACATAAAATTTTTGAAAATTTTATAAAATTTTATGAAATTTTGACTGAGAAACACACAGAACACTTGTAGCGAGAGAGCGCATTTTGACATTTCATTGACAGAGAGAGCTACAAGTATTTACTGTGGGAATTTCACTCCGTAAAAATTTTAAGTGAAAAACAGCTGATCGTGACAAGGGCAGGCAACAAAAAAATTAAAAAATTTGAACTTTTATAGGCTGTTTATGCTGAGCCAGCATTTTGCATTTTCTTCGCATTTTAGCATTTGCCCCAAAATGCAGCATTTATTTTCGCATTTTCCATACAAATTTTGACAGCAAAATGAAACTTTATTTTTGCATTAGCATTATAAATGCAGAAATCAACAATGTAACCTTCGAAAAAAATCGCGATTCGAATTCAAAAGAGTGGCAATTCTCTTGCTTTCGTAAACATTTAGCAAATTTGTTCGGATTTTAAATTTGTAATTTAGCGCGCGGTTGTGTGATATTGTTAAAATAAATCAATCTACAAATTAATCTGAAGTTTGTGAAGGGATTAAAATAAAAGATTTAATAAAAAGGTGTACATTTTTTCACACGTGGAATAACCTCAAAAAAATGTTCGAACTTGCTAAATGTGCATTTGCTAAATGCGCCAGCATGAACGCTTTTTCGAAACCAATGTCCGAAAATGCAAAATGTTGAATTTTAAAAGCAGCATGAACACGATATTAACGAATCAAAATGGCAACAGCTGCTTTTGCTCCTTTTCGGCTGAGACTTTTTACGGTTTGGGTTTTATTGAATGCACCGTTCCTATAAATGTTTTTTTTTTAGGAGGGTGGGGGGCCCCAGAAATCACAGAAGTAAAGCCCGAACTTGGAGGCAACTGATATTTTAAGAGAAAATCGAATTTGAAGATTCGAATTTTCCCAACCAAAATGTGTAAATTTTAAAACACTTTGACAACACTATACACACAAAACTATACTACATTACACAAAAACCCGCTTCCACACAGTCCAGCACTATTTTTTGCAAAGTTTTGTGCGAATAACCGCTTTAAACATTTAAATTTTTTATCACAGAAAGCCCGACATGTTTTTTCACTTGGCAACAACAGTGCCTTCGGATTATATCGTGTTCATGCTGAATTTAAAATGCAACATTTTGCATTTTCGGACATTCATTTTCGGAAGGCGTTCAAGCTTGCATTTTGTAAATGCAAATTTATCAAAGTTCGAATCATATGTTTTTTGTTTTCATTGTAATTAATTCAAAATGCGGAGGTTGAAATATATTTTATTTTTTGTTAAAATATATATATCGATGACATCCAACATTATCAGAAAAGCGGAAATGCATAACTCGATTCAGGACCTGCTGAAAAGGCGTACCAACATGATGGCAATGTTGGTTTTATATAAAAAGGTCCAAATCATGATTTTGGAGTACGTTCAGAGAGATCCTGTGCCAGAGAAGAGGTATGTATGTCACAGGCCACATCCATCTTAAGGACAAATACTTTGGTCTAGGTCAGTGAACTAGAAGCTTGATTTTATGACAATCGTTGTGGGGTTATGCAGTCCAACAGGTCATATTCATATTTCCTTGTATTTCAGGGCCGAACAAGCACGTTTTGGGAAGTCGACTGCCAATCTCTTGGTGATGTCTTCTTCAAGAGAAACTTTAGAATGAGCAGAAGCTCCTTCACGAAATTGAGCACCGTCTTGGAGAATTTAAAACTAAAGGAATCCAGCTTCAAAAATTCTATTTCACTCGAGAAGCGAGTTGCAATTTCACTTTATGCACTTGGGTCTTCCTCGGAGTACCGCAATATTGCGAATTTGTTTGGAGTTGGGAAATCTACTGTATGCACACTTCTTTTGGAATTTTGTAATGAAGTGTGGCAGGTATTAAACGATCTACCGCTGACTACAGAAACTATTCAAGGGTGTGTTGACGGATTCAGTCGCATTGGATTCCCCCAGTGCATTGGAGCTATCAGTAAGCTCTTAGAATTATATTACATTCAAGTATAATAACAATACATCATAAGTAAACAATGCAATACATGGTCTTATTACAGATGGATGCCACATAGAGATACACCCTAGGCAAGAGGATGCTGTATTATATAAATTACAAAGGGTGGTATTCTACAGTTCTCTTAGCACTAGTTGATGCAAGGTATGCCCAAAGCGAAATGCTTTATTCGAAACTTCTCTGTATATGTATATACATAAATTAGTATTAAAGATGCTACTTTTCTTTTTAAGGTATCGCTTTTTGTACATAAACGTGGGAAGCCCAGGGAGGTGTAATGACTTCTAAATTTTTTAAAAATCGAGCCTAAAATCAGAACTGGGGAATTGCTCCCTTTTAAGCTCGATGAGCTCAACTTTGGAGACTCCGCTTTCCGTTCTTCAAAGTTTTTAGTAAAGCCCTATCCTTTCAGCTTCGACAAAACCCCAGCTCAAAAAGCGTACAATTATCAGCATGCCAAATGCAGAAGAGTCGTTGAAAATGCTTTTGGCCAGTATAAAGCAAGGTAATTGGGAAGATATAAAAACATACCATAAAACAACGTCCTGGAATGAAGATGATTTTTTGGTAAAATTTCAGGTTTCGCCGTATTGGAAAAGGCATCGACAATAAAATAAATAACGCAAACTCTATTATAAAAGCTTGTTGCGCTTTGCACAACTTTTTAATAGCAGAAAAAGACCAGATTAGCCCCTCTTGGCTTAGCGAGCAAAGCAGAACTGAACCGAAAGCGCAACCACAATCCGTAAGATTGCATCAAATCGTAGCAGAAGCTGAAGCAATAATAGCTTCGTCACATACAACGCTCGCCGCTGCATCATGCATTGACAGATGAGTTGAACGCATGCATTTCAGTTGAGAACGACAGATAGAGCTTCGCGAGGGACATCTGTAGTGCAAACTTTCGCCAACTTTCAACTTTTGATGCATACAAAGCATAAGAAGAAGCATTTGACATTTGGCTTTTGGTTCGCGCTTAATAAAACAAATTGGCGCAAATAAAAATCAGCTGTTTACAAATGCAAAACCTTGCGTGATGATTGTGCCGCTGTTCCTGTGACGCATAAGTTTGCGTTAAACGCATGTACATGCGAAACTTGAATGTGACGAGGCTATAAGGAGTGCTTTCTGTACATATTTTTGTAAGTTTATACTTTCTTACTCGCTGACCTGTCCGTGTCCCTATCAATATTCCTATTTGGACAAAATTTTGACCAAGTTGGTTAATCTTCAATAACTATCTTATGGTTTGATCACCGCACTTGCGCTTAAAAATGTCCAATAGTGGATCCTTATTCTCAGATTAAAACCACACTTAAATTTTTTGCTTAGACATACATATATAATTTGAGTTTCAATTTAATTTAATTTATTATTAAGTTTTAAGCTAAGTATAAAATGTGTATAAGACCGCGCGCTCAACGACAACTGGTTCTAGCGGCCGCCGATGACCGCTCGCTAAGCTATGCAGTGAGTATACATACATACTAGAACACCCACAAAAAAAAATTTTTTTTTTCTTCGCTCCACACGCATTTTCTGAAAGAATGGGGATAAATAATAAGATCTGCAAAGAAATCAGGCCATCTGTAGTGAATAAATGCCATGGAAATTTGACCTAAAGGCTAAAAATGCACTAAAAAATGGAATATGTCTTTATTGGCTAATATCTCCTATACTAGTAATTTTAGGAGAAATAACGACATAACGACTTTTACTTAGATTGGAGTCAGGAGTAAATTGGTTGGTAAAGGTTGTACCTGCGAGTGTCCTTTCAAGGACTTTTAATAAGTCGAAGTAAATTTTTAATTTTTCATTTTTTTGTAATGGTCAAATAAAATACTTGCGAAATTATGGATTAGATAAGCTATACATCGTTTGGTAGGATATTAACCACAGTTTAATAATAACATTACATTTTAATTTTACCAACATTTCTGCAATGGTTGGTTGACATAAAACTGAGAAAAAAATGTTTTTACATTTCTAAAAACATGCATATGGTATAGTTCAGGGGTCAAAGTTCTAATTCTCTTCTCTCCAAATGCATTTTCTGAAAGCTTGGGGGTAAACGACAAGATGTGTAAAAAAGTCTAGCCATCTGTTGTGAAAAAATGCCATGGAAATTTGACCTAAAAGCTAAAAATGCACTAAAAAATTGTATATGTCTTTATTGGCTAATATCTCATAAGCAAGTGTTTCATAGAGAAATAATAACAAAGACTTTTATTAAGAATGGTATCAGGAATAAATTCTCCATACACATTTTTTTCCTGCGAAAATCCGTTTAAGCACCTTTCATAAGAATGTTTTTTTTTCTATATATAATATGTATGTATATATTTTAGTTAAAAATTTAGTTTTGTCAGTAAACCGTTACTGAACTGTCAAAAAGAAATAGGTACATTCATTCCGTTACATATTTACCATTTTACTTCAACATAGCTATAAAATTAGAACTGTGCGCCTGAGTTATCTCATATTGTATGTTTTCAAAAATTAAAAAAACAAAAATTTCTCAGTTTTACGCCAACCTACCATTGCAAAAGTGTCAATAAAATTAAAATGCAATGTTAAAATGAAACTTTGGGTAATATTCTATCAAACGGTGTAAAGCGTATGTAACTCATTACTTTGAAAAAAATAAAAAATTAACATCGACTTATTAAAAGTCCTTGAAAGGACACTCGCAGGTACAACCTTTATATGGGCAATTTACTTTAAAAATTTAAAAGTCGTTATGTCGTTATTTCTCCTAAAATTACTAGTTTAGGAGATATTAGCCAATAAAGACATATAAAATTTTTTAGTGCATTTTTAGCTTTTAGGTCAAATTTCCATGGCATTTTTTCACAACAGATGGCTAGACTTTTTTACACATCTTGTCGTTTACCCCCAAGCTTTCAGAAAATGCATTTGGAGGGAAGAGAATTAGAACTTTGACCCCTGAACTATACCATATGCATGTTTTTAGAAATGTAAAAACATTTTTTCTCAGTTTTATGTCAACCAACCATTGCAGAAATGTTGGTAAAATTAAAATGTAATGTTATTATTAAACCGTGGTTAATATCCTACCAAACGATGTATAGCTTATCTAATCCATAATTTCGCAAGTATTTTATTTGACCATTACAAAAAAATGAAAAATAAAAAATTTACTTCGACTTATTAAAAGCCCTTGAAAGGACACTCGCAGGTACAACCTTTACCAACCAATTTACTCCTGACTCCAATCTAAGTAAAAGTCGTTATGTCGTTATTTCTCCTAAAATTACTAGTATAGGAGATATTAGCCAATAAAGACATATTCCATTTTTTAGTGCATTTTTAGCCTTTAGGTAAAATTTCCATGGCATTTTTGCACAGATCTTATTGTTTATCCCCATTCTATCAGAAATTGCGTGTGGAGCGAAATTATTTCATACTTTTTCAAATCCCATACATTCTGTGGGTGTTCTAATACATACATATATACATAAAGGTAAATACCTAACGAAGAGGTATTTTTCCAATTTGTTATTTAGAGTTTTACATTAGGGTTGTTCGAATTCAAAGGTAAGTATAACTTAGGGTAAGTATGGATATAAATGGTAAGTATAGTTTAAAGTAAGTATTCAATTCAAAATGGTAAGTATAGTTTAAAGTAAGTATTCAATTCAAAATGGTAAGTATAGGTGTATATACAAGGTAAGTATGAAATTCAACCTCAATTATACAGGTAAGTATTTGAGTAAAAACCGAATTTTAGAAGGCAAGGTAATTAGATCTATATCCATGTCTTCAACACTAATTGTTAATACTAAAATAATACTATTATTTGATTCTACATATATTCATTTTTTTGTTCTCATAAATAGTATCACAAAATATATTTTAATTAAATTTTTTTAAAAACTCAAGTACGCCATCGGTAAGTCTCTTGTTGTCTTCTTTTATCTCCTTCATCTCGGCTAGCTTCTCCTTTTCCAGATCGATCAACTCCTTATTCGATTTGTCAAACTTCTCCATTCCTTCCGAGAAGGTATGGCCCATCTCCTCACAAATCGTAATAAAGCGTTCATTTTGCTTTCGTTTTCCAGATTTGCCTGTCTTGGAGGAAGAGTCCGATGGCGATGGCAATGGTGATGGTGGTGACAATGACGATGTTGGTGGCAATGACGATGGTGATGGTAATGGCAATGGCGATACAGCTACTGTCAGTGGCGACAGTGGTGGCAATTGGGTCGAAGAGATGTTGGAGCTGAAAGTGAAATATAATTTTTGTACACATGAAAATATATAAATTATAGTATATGTATATCTATATATATAGAGAGCAATCCAAATTGTGTATGACCTACTTTATTGATGGTGAGGGTTCTAGTCTGATAGAGGTATGGATAAGGATCTTGATATATTTTATGGAATATGCATAGTATCGTATACCAGGCAGAATAATTTCCTGATTCTGTGTTCTTGAGAAAATGTCAATATAAGTAAATATTAACAATTGCGACAAAGGCAAGAAAATTAATTTTTAATAGTACGTATAATATTTTGTTTGTCAAGAACACAGAATCGGAAAGTAAGTCTGCATGTTATTTATAAACCTTGTACTTACTTGCATAGCTTTCCTCCACGATGCTGGATAAGTTGTGGATGGTTAATCCAGGTGGGCGGGGATGCACCGGTTGTGCCCCTAGCATTGTTTACTTTTCTATGAAAAACACATAAAATTCAAATTATTTCACGTTTAAATGGAATAGTTAAATGTCTTACCTATACTTCCCTGTTAGATTATCCAGCTTGGCTTTAATGGCACCGGAGTCGACAGCATATCCTTGACCCTGCATCTCCACCGCCATCTCCTGATAAATGTGGCTGTTTTTTCGGGGTCCTCTGAGCTGGTCCAAATTCATTATAAGGACCTCCTCCGCGTCTGGAGACCAAAGACCACGGGAGCGCTTAATTTTTAGGGTGTAAAAAATATACGTTTCCAGGAACGAGAATCTGCCTCATAGAAAGAAAGATTTTCATTCAGACTGGTTATGCAATTCGCTTTCAAGTGCTTGTGCGTATATAAATTCGCTGGGTATTTGTTTCCTTTGGCACTCAACTACTAATAAATTAGATAAAAATATTATAGGGGTATCAAAAGACGCGTTTTGACCTCGGTATCAATGATCCGAGGTCGAAATTTAATTTTTTTGTTTTAGTGAAAAGTTATTAACAAAAAACCAAAAAATGAACCAGGTCAAATCCTGATATAGGGGTCCGATCCATGTTTTTTATGTGGAGAACCCCTTTCGGCGTAGGCGGCCTTCGGCCGCGCTTCAAACAATACCCCTGGGTGTGTGCCATAGCCGTGGCTACCGCCACGGTGATGTCGTTCCACGCCACTCTTTTCTCACAGTGTAATTTGTGATTACAACAACTACATGAAAATGACAGAAAATTGTGAACTATGATTGCAAATATCTCGCAAACTACTGAAAATATTTGTTTTATGGAGGCGGATTCGCATTGCTGGGAACTAAACGCGTCTTTTGCCCCTCCCGATATTTTTGGAAGTGTATTAGCAGTTACGTACGGTCGTAAGAATTACCAAATATCTCTTCACAAAAACAAAAATTTCGAGTTCGCAGAATTGATACCCACGTCAAAACGCGTCTTTTGATACCACTATCACATTTTTAGCTAATTTATTAGTAGTTGAGTGCCAAAGGAAACAAATACCATTCGCTGGTTCCAGTAATAAGAATCCGGCCCCGGAAATCCAATAATTCAATGGTTTTTGCGTTCCGCACTCGATGGAGGTCGTAAACAATTACCTTGCAAACTATTTTGTAGAAATCTCCGGATGTGAACACGAAAATTTAATTTACAATTTATCACGCGGTCGCGCGGTTCTGTCCTCAACTTCAGTTTTTGAAAAATCTGCATATTCATTTACACATGTCTGGCCCCTCCTATTACTCGCTGACGATTCAACTAGAAACAAACCGCCATTGTTTTTCACAAGTGATTCCGCCAAAATAGAAAGCAGTTTATTTGAATGTTCACTTGAGGCGTTATTACACTGAAAATACCTGCCATGTCATGTTTTCTTGCTAAAAACCTGTCTCAGTCCTCAACTTTCGTTTTTGAAAAATCTGCATATTCATTTACACATGTCTGGCACCTCCTATTACTCGCTCACGATTCAACTAGTACCAAACCGCCATTGTTGTTCACAAGTGATTCGGCCAAAGAAGATAGCAGTTTATTTGAATCTTTTTTTTTTCGTGTTATATATTTTAGAAGGCTTAAATATTAAAAATATGCAGTGTGGTGAGACATATCGTTCAGTGTGAAGTGTTTTTAATTCTTTAAAGTGAATAATTGTAAGCAAGTCTGGTAAATTTTGAAGCTTCCTTACATACAATATTGCAAATTTAAACACGATTTTTTTCTCAAAATATATAGCTTGCCTCCAAGTTCGGTCTTTTGTTTTGTATTCTGTGCGACTCCCTCAACCCCTCAAAAAAAAAAAAATTCCTAGGTTCGGTGCATCTTCTAAAATATTCCCCAAAAAAAATTCCTAGGCTCGGTGCATCATCAAAAATATTCCCCCTTTTTACTTTTTGCGTTTCGAGAGAGATTTATATCATTCTCGTTTTACTTACACTTTTTGCAAGTTTTGTACGCGAACAAAGCTAACATATGGCAGTGTTGAGTATGTTTATGTGGTAGTCAGCTGCTAGTTGCGGTACTAGCAAGGCGAATATATATATGGTGGTAGCAAAGCGAGTTCAGCCATCTTGGGCTTGATTCGCCGTTCACTCGGATGTCAAAGTGAAAGAGAATATGAAGTGAACACCATAAGGACACACACTGTTTGTTTTCATCGCAGAAAGTGTATACGTGAATTTCGGAGTGAAAATTTAATTAATTGACTGTTAAAGATATTTACTTGCATGGTGATCGTGTGAAGTGCTGAATATTGCACAAAGTATGAAACCGCAAGCACTGCTAATGTAAACAAACCTTTGAGGATTTTCTTTTGATGACATTTGTATGAACCCCATAAGTACTACAGAACGGGAAGAACAAGCAATCAGCTGATTGTATGCCATCACCAGGTATATAATTCGCCTTGGGTACTAGTAGGGATATTCTCACGGTGCTGTGTTAGACAGCCCTGTTAAATTCTCAAAATTTTTCCAGGTTGCGGACGTGGATAGCAAATAGTGTATGTATGGGTTCAGTCATTTCTGCTTTGCCTAAAAAATCCATCACAAGCGTTAACATGAGCAGCCATCAGGCAGATATGGTACGTGAATTGATCGCAAACAATAAAGTCGTCATTTTTTCTAAAAGCTATTGCCCTTACTGCACGATGGCCAAAGAGGTTAGCATACTGAACAAACGGTATAAATGCAGAATAGCTCCAACTCCCAAATTAAAAAAATGGTGAGGATTGATAGATATCATTGAGGTGAGTACAAATGTATAAATTTTTTTTTTTGGTGCAAACAACAACAACGAGAGTTATTAAGGGTCAAAGTTTATTTAAAGCTTGTGGTAGTAGTGGTCCAAAAGGGGAAAGTGGGGCATCAAAAGACGTGTATTGACGAGTAGATTAAGAATCCGATTTTATTTCTGTGAAGAGATATTTGCAATCAAAGTTGCGGTAATACCTTCCATCCAACGTCAAGTGTTAATACTCGTCCAAAAATCTAGGTAGAGGTATCAATAGACGCGTCTTCACCTCCGTAACAATAATGTGGAGGGGGAAATCCGATATTTTAAGAATTTTGCGAGAGATTTGCAGTTAAAGTTCACAATTTTTCTGTCATTTTCATGTGGTTGTTGTAATCACAAATTACCCTGCGAGAAAAGTGGCACGCGGAAGGACTTCACCGTGGCGGTAGCCACGGCTATTGCACACACCCGGAGTTGGAATGGCGTAGCCTAGGGTTATTTTTTGAAGCGCGGCCGAAGGCCGCCTACGCGGAAAGGTGTTCTGCACATAAAAAACGTGAATCGGGCCCAGAATTGGGGATCTAACCCGGGTCTATATTCGGATTATTGTTACGGAGGTCAAGACGCGCCTTTTGATACGTCTCTCGAGATTTTTGGACGTGTATTAACACTTGACGTTGGATGGAAAGTATTACCTAATGACCATATAAAACATATGTATATCAAATTAAAGGTAATTTATATGCCTATCAAACAACATAAATTTTTTTGAAATCGGTTCGTTAGTTTTTGAGAAATTTTGATTTTAAGAAATGCTTTATATGCACTTTGACCTTCTATAACTTTTGTTGTTGTTGTTTGCACCAAAAAAAATGTATATATTTATATTCACCTCAATGATATCTATCAATCCTCACCATTTTTTTTTTTAATTTGGGAGTTGGAGCTATTCTGCATTTGTTCCGAACAAACTTACAGTCAAACTCTTGCCACGAGCAATTATGTACTAACATAAAGTTGGGGAAACGATGATTTAATGCCGCGGACGGCAATTCTTTGCGACCGTACGTAACTGCTAAAACACCTCCAAAAATATCGAGAGAGGTATCAAAATACGCGTTTTGACCTCTTTAACAAGAATCCGAAAACGGGAACAAGTAAACAATACCGACCGTTTATCTGTTGGGGCAAACAACAACAACGAAAGTTATTAAGTGTCAAAGTTCATTTAAAGCATTTTTTTAAAACAAAATATCTTCAATACTATTTTTTTTACAATTTTGTTTGCATTGGATAAGTAACTAAATTACCTTTCATTTGAGATATCACATCTTTGGGTAGAAAACCGCGTATGTGCAAAATTTAAAATTTAATTTTAAAAACAACCCTGAACTACACCATGCTAATTCCATCTGTGGCAACATGCCACCGTTCCCACTCTATGGGCTGGATCCTTGGTATTTTTGTACAGAACACCCCTTTGAATTGGCTATAAAGATAACATAAAGGAAATAAAAATACCTATCAAACGCTGAAACCATTTTCAAAATCAACGCGTTGGTTCTTGATTATTTTCAATTTGAAATAATGCTTCAAATGAAATTTAACCCTTACTTTAAATTTTGCACTTACACGGTTTTGCACCCAAAACAGTAATACATCATATTAAAGGTTATTCAATTACCTACCCAACTGAAAAAAATTTTGAAAATCAGTTCATGGATTTTTGAGAAATTTTGATTTTAAAAAATGCTTCAAATGAACTTTGACCCTAAATATTTTTCGTTGTTGTTTGCACCGAAAAAAATTTACATATTTATACTCACGTTACTTATAACTTTCGATCCCACTACTTCAATTTTTAATTCTAGAGGTTGCGGTATTCTGCATTTATGCCAAAGTGGGCATGGTCCGCCCCTTTTCCCTGATTCACAAGCAACAATTTTTGGTAATACTTTCCATCCAACGTCAAGTGTTAATACACGTCCAAAAATTTCGAGAGAGGTATCAAAAGACTCGTGTTGACCTCCGTAATAATAATCCGAAGGGGAAAAGCAATATTTTGTTTCTGTCAAAACTTATTAGTGAAAAACCGAAAATTGACCTGGGTCAGATCCCCAATTCGGGGCCCGATCCACGTTTTTTATGTGCAGAACACCTTTCGGCATTGGCGGCCTTCGGCCGCGCTTCAAAAAATAACCCTGGGCTACGCCATTCCAACTCCGGGTGTATTACCGCAACTTTGATGATATTAAAGAAATATAATATGATGCTTAAGTAGTGAATGAATTAAGTGGTAGGTTAAATGTCGTGTATGATCCTGATATCTGTTAATGCTTTTTTGATTGCTAATTTATTAGTAGTTGAGTGCCAAAGGAAACAAATACCTAAAATATTTGTTTTCCGTTCTCGGATTCGTGTTACAGAGTTCAAAACGCGTCTTTTGATACCTCTCTCGATATTTTTGGAGGTGTATTAGCAGTTACGTACGGTCGTAAAGGATTACCCCGCGGAGAAAGCATTTTTGTCATATATAAAAAATTGCGAAGTTCAGTTAACCTGTCAATTCAATATTTTCACATCAACGCTCTTGGCAAGAGAAGAATATCTATGTATGTATTTTTTTTAAAAACTTGATTAATTTTGTAGCAATTTCGTAAACTTTCGGTGCCTGCTTGTGTACTTGAATTAGATAGCCGCAGTGATTCCGAAGATATCCAAAACATTCTGGGCGAAATGACGGGGGGTAGGACGGTAAGTATAGTGTACTAAATTGTTTAATTTCTTACCACTGGTTGGGAAGTCCAATTTGCAATTGGAACAGTTTTAAAAGAGGTTCCAATACCTAATATACATTCAATAATCTGAATGCCAAAATTAAATTTTGTATTTCTGTTTATGAGTTATTAGGCTGTTGTAATATGACATAAGAAGTCGCTCCGGAATTCTATACGACCGTTCGTAACTGCTAATACTCGTTCAAAAAGGAGAGGTATGAAAAGACGCGTTTTGATCTCTGTAACAAGAATCCGAAAACGAAAAACAAATGAAGGGCTTAGAACCAAATGGATCTAAGTGACTCCGAAATTGATTTGAGATATTCAAGTTTAAAGTTTACTGACTTGTAAAATTGTATATAAAATCTGGGCCGGGCATTTATTGTTTGGGAAATAAATGGCACTACAATGTCCGAATCGTCTCGGATCTCTTTGCCAAGAAATAAACACCATATTACACTATACAAATATGGATGGGTATAACTCAATTTCAAAAAAAATGTCACTTTGATCCTTTTGGTTCTGAGCCATTCAAATATTTTATTTCGGGGAAAAGTTGTTGCCAAAAAACAAAAAAACTACAAAGATCAGATCCCAAACGGGGGACGTGATTCATAGTTTTTGGATAAGGCAATGACAAGAGAACGTGACCAAGTGAGACTTGTAAATCCCGCAGATCCAAGAATAAAAGATTTCAACGCGAAAATCCGTCGGACAGTCAATGACCACAAGTTGACAAAGTGAAAAGAACACCTAGAGTCATGCAACCTCTCCGGCGGGGTCGTAGGCTGTCAAGGCCCTATCAAACCCGGCCAGATACAACGACAAGGTCGCCATTCATACTCCGGCTCATTCTGCCGGAAATTCATACTGCATCCTTCTGCAGATAGGGCATGGAGAAAACCGTCCGACGTGCGCATAAACACAACCGCGCCCATTGTCGTCTCGGTGAGTTTAAGGAAGGCGAAACCCTGGTGATCACTTGAACCCGACGGAATTGCCATGAAGATGCTGAAACACCTCGGCCACGAGGGGCACAAGTACTTGGCGTCTCTATTCAACCTCTCACTGACCACATTCGTCATACCAGATATCTGGAAACATGCGACTGTGGTCCCCCTCCTTAAACCTGGGAAGCCGTCGAATCAAGGAGATTCTTATCGCCCGATTTCTCTCCTCCCGCCAGTAGTGAAGTTGTTAGAGGCTATCTTGCTCCCATACTATACTGCAAACCTGCAGCTGGGGAACCATCAAGATGGCTTCCGGAAAAATCACAGCACAACATCTGGGTTAAATGCCATCACTACGCAGATCAATTTCGGTTTGATACAACACCCACTAAACCACAGTACGGTTCGCGTGGCACTCGACCTGTCGAAAGCTTTCCACACGGTCAACCATGCCACACTCCTTAGAGACCTGGAGGAGACACCGCCTCCTGCCGGCCTTAAACAATGGGCCGCCAACTATCAAAACGGTCGGCTAGCGTCGGTGAAGTTCCGAAACGAGAGATTTAGACCTAGAAGAATCAGACAAGGGGTTCCGCAGGGTTGTGCCCTTTCACCCCTCCTGTTTAACTTCTACATATCGAGCCTCCCTCCCCCACCAGAGTGGTTCTCCATCGTTTCGTACGCTGACGACTGCACCGTGATGGCCACGGGCAAGGGCCCTTCCACGGACGAACTGTGCACTAGACTGAACGGCTACCTACGGGATCGCTCCAGTTTCTTCACCGAGGGGAACCTGGCACTGTCCCCGACTAAATCGACAGCGACGCTTTTTACCACATGGACTGCGCAGATGGGGCAGGAGTTGAATTTCCACGTAGATGGTGTTCCACTACCTACAGTCAACCACCCCAAAATCTTAGGAGCACTAAATGCTATTTTGCTCAAAGGAATCTCTTCTCCAAATATGGTATTCTGTTGCACGTATAAGTTTAGATGCAATACGGAAACGCCTGTGCAATGGAGCGACCCATATACATACGTGATATGCCGCATCTGAAAAAAATATCGCATAAGTGCAAAGTAAAATCTTTTGCATACATGTGCTATTAAATACATATGTATATTAGGGTGGGTCAATTTGTATGGAGCAATTTGCCCAAGAAACCATGGGTCTAAAATCAAAATGGAGCTTCCGGTTTTTAACGAGAAACTTTTCATTTTGTTTTTTTTTTATATGTTACCTATCCACCCATAAAATTAAAATAATGATAAATAAAATTTATATATAAAAAAACTTCTAACTGTAATATTGTATCAAAATCATAGCAAACAAAATAAAAAAAAAAACAAGTGCAAATCAAACAAACAATCGACAGTGTTACAGAAATTGGAATAAATGAAAAGGAAAACAGCAACAACTGCAAGAGTCGAAAACATAAAGCAGTGACCGTACAGAAAAATACCGTTTTATGGGATGTGGCCGCGGTTTTTGCCCAATTTTAATCGTTTTCATAATCTCACCTAACTAGGTACAATCTAAAATGTGTACCAAATTTACACGAAATCGATAATATACGAAAGTTTCTCGTTAAAAACCGGAAGCTCGATTTTCATTTTAGACCCATGGTTTCTTGGGCAAATTTTCTTAGAATCCATCGTAGTTTACGATTTTGATAACCGCTTTGTCAAGAAAAAAAATTGACCCACTCTAATGTACATACATACAGGGTGGCGCAAAAGTAATCTTCCGATGTTTTTTGGCTGTAATTCAAAAACAAAATGAAAAACTTTGATTCTTCTTGTGGACTATTTTTATTTGGTCTTTTAATTTTTTTTACATCAAGTCGAGAATATGATGTCATGTAAATGGCCCCGCCACAGTTGATTGTCATTTGAGCCCTTTTTATGGCATTTTCCATCACTTTGGGCAAAACTTCCGGCGATAGGTCCTCAAATTATTGACGGATATTGTCTTTAAGAGTTGCAAGAGTCTGAGGCTTGTTGACATAAACCCGCGACTTCAAAAAGCCCCACAAAAAGAAGTCTGGAGCTGTCAAATCAGGCGATCTTGTTGGCCAGTGCAAATCGCCAAAACGGGAGATTAGGCGCCCGGGAAATGCATCCTTCAGCATATCGGTTGTGGCACGTGCAGTGTGTGCTGTTGCACCGTCTTGTTGGAACCACATGTTTTCCAATCCCAATTCATCAAGTTGCTGCAAAAAGAACTCGTTGACCAGTAGGCGTTGGACGGCCAGGAAATCTGCGACGAAATTCACGTTGTGCCAAAGTCACCGACCGATTATTGGTCAAATAAATAGTCAGCAATATTCCACGTTCTGGAGCAGTGTAGCGGAACATTGTTTACTAACGTGTATTTTGCATGTGTTTACTACACAAATGTCAAAACAGAATTGATTTTAGGGCCCAATCGCAAAATTTATAGAATTTTCTGATAGGAAGATTACTTTTGCGCCACCTTGTATATACAGTCACTCACATAAATAAGTACACACCCCTCTTTGGCAGTTCTCACAATTTTTGACTTCAATAAATTTATTTTAACTAATTTTTTTAAGACAGTTTCTCATGATCTAACACATCAACTATAAATTATATTGTAAAAATATGTAAAAAATTCGCAAAATTTCGACGAAATTTCAATTTTTTTTCAGAATTTTTAGAATTTTCTTTGAGTATGCAGATTTGTAGCCCCTTCCCTTTCAGTATTTTTTCTCTGTACGTTAGGATTTTCCTTCATACACATTTATGAACGTAATTTTTATATGGAAAAGGACAATGGAGCTCTTTAGAAAAAAAAATTGCCAAAAGTCAGCAGAATTTCTCTCGGACTTAAGACTTACACCTTATGATACTGAAATTGAACGGGCTACAAATCTGCACACTCAAAAAAATTTGTGCCGAATGTTTGTATGTATGTAAGCCTCGTCCAGTGCGTGTATGCAAGCCCCGATGACGAATTGCCTTATACTATGTAGCTAGTAACGTTTTTTTGGCTTTATCACAAGTGCTGCCAGCTAGCGAGTTGAGAATTTTGTTACGGCTTTGGGCTTTATTGGCAATTGCGGTAACATGAGCGCCGTTTTTGAACATGTGATCAATGACCCCTAAGATTTTGGGGAGCGAGACAGTTTGTAGCTTAACACCATCAACGTAAACCACTAATTCCATTTTCACCTGTGAATTACTACTCGCGCGATCTTTCCAGCTTCTTCACAGAGCGGAACCTGACACTGTCCCCGACTAAATCGACAGCGACCCTCTTCACTACGTGGAATGCCCAGATGGGGCAGGAGTTGAATGTCCACGTAAATGGTGTCCCACTACATACAGTCAACCACCCCAAAATCTAAGGGGTGACATTCGACAATAGCCTCACGTTCGCTGGTCATGCCACCGCAATAGCTTCAAAGGTACAAAGCCGCAACAAGATCCTCGAGTCACTGGCCAGCAGTACTTGGGGCAAACACAGAGAAACGTTGCTGGCCACCTATAAGGCTATTGGCCGACCGGTTATTGACTATGCTGCGCCCATATGGTCGCCAAACCTTCACGACACCAACTGGAGGAAATTGCAGGTCTGCCAAACCACCGCCAACAGAACTGCACCGCCTAGACCTAGTCACCCAAACCGACAAATATTGGATGAAACTCCCAGAGACATAAGGAAACGTCTCAGAAAGCATTATGATGAGATGCAGCATCACATCTCGTTGCCGTTTGATCTGCGGGACAACAGGCGGGCCCTAAAGGACCCCCACACCGAGTCGGTGGACAGATCCTGGCCTGTGAACTCCGTTATTGACACCCAACCACCTGTTCTTGCTGAGGAAGAACATGTCCTTCCGAGGGAAACTAGAGTCATGCTGGCACTACTCCGGTCTGGATATTGCAATAGGCTGAACTCCTATTTATCCAGACTGAACCCCACCATACCGAACACATGCCCTGCATGCGGTATGGCCCCTCATGACACACAACATCTCTTCTCCTGTTCTACTGAACACACTCTTCTAACACCATTATCACTCTGGTCCAGCCCTGTTGAAACTGCACGTTTCCTCGGACTCTCATTAGAAGAGCTTGATGACAATTTAGAGTGAATGGGCCCTTTGGGCAGGGCGAAGCACTGCCAACAACAACATCCATGGTTTTTGTGTGCAGAACTCTACCGCATAGGCGGCCTTCGGGCGCGCTCCATAAAAAGGGGCGTCAAACACCCTTTTCACATTTTTCGGACGGACAAAGGTAAAGAAACATTAATTGCTACATACAAGGCTATCGGTCGCCCAACAGCTGACACATACTGGAGGAAATTGCAAGTTTGCTATAACACCGCTATCAGAACGGGCTTACTGCTTATGTCACCAGAGTCTCACTTCCATAAAGATGCTGAAAAGCTCAATGTTAGAGAGAACTCGTAACTCCTAAGCATACAGTATTTACTGAACTGCCACAATTAGCAAGCCAAACCGATATCAATTGGATGAGGCCCCACCAACAGAAACATAACGCAGCATCTTCGTAAGTACGATGATGATCGTTAGATCTGCGTAATCATAGGCGGGCCCTAAATGACCAAAACACCGAGTCGGTGGACAGATCCCTGCGTGTGTATCCCGTTGTAGGTATCCAACCACCTGTGTTGATGGAGTCATGCTAGCACAACTTAGTTCTGGATTCTACAACAGGTTAAACTTTTACTTGTTCTTACTGAACCCCATGTTGTTGTTGTTAGCAGTGCTTCGCCCTGCCCAAAGGGCCAGTACACTCCTAGTTGTCATCGGGCTCTTCTAACGGAAGTCCAAGGAAACGCGCTGTTTCAATAGGGTTGGACCAAAGTGATAGGGGTGTTAGGTGAGTGTGTTCAGAAGAACAGGAAAAGAGATGTTGTGTGTCATGGGGGACCATACCGCATGCAAGGCATGTGTTCGGTATGGTGGGGTTCAGTCTGGATAAATAGGAGTTCAGTCAAATTGTTGTGCCGGGAAAATGTGCAAATAAAACAAAACATCTTCACATGCACCCAATGTGCATTTTGACACGCATTAGCACTTGGCACGGTTGTAAACAATTAGCGAAAATTGGATTAGTATTCAAAACACCAATCTAACAATTTTACTAACACCATTAAAACTAAGGGAATTTCATCTATAAAATTTCACTTATTTTATTTAATAATGCTCAATGCATATGTCGTAACTCAGAATGTACTTTCGATCCCAGCGGAACGTAGAGCGGGAACGTAATCGAAATACAGAATAGGAGTGATTTCTTTTTTTGTATGTTAATACAATCTTCCAAAATCCACACACATACGATCTTTTTTTACCATGATTACAGGACTGGCATATTCAGACTGAGATTCACAAATAATATCATTATCTAATAAATCTTTGATCATATTTGAAACTACAATATTCTTGGCTCGGGAACTCTATATGGACGTTGAAAAATATACTCGGTACCATGATCCAACTATAACAGGTCGTAGCAGCTCGACAAACATACAAACACACAAAAAATGTTCATGTATTTTGTTTTTGTAATTTGTGAGTTTATAGTAAAAATCGTACTGAAAAATATTTTGATTGTCAAAATTCGAGAAAAAAAATAAAAATCAGCTGGCCTATCAACACGACCTGTATTATTGGATCATGCTCGGTACAGTCGACCTCAATTTTCATTTTAACAAGATTATTTTAACCAATTTTACTTAAATTTTCAGCAAAAATATCTTGGTATTCTTTTATAAGCGTTTACATTTTACATGTATCGTATATCTTGCTGTTTTCCATTTTAATTTTATATATTTTTGAATTGTGATTACCAACATTAATAGTTGCAATAAAATCGTTTGGGAAAATTTCATCAGTTGACAAAAATCGTTTTGACCAACGTACGTGTCAAGCTGAAAAGTTACAATATCAATCTGTAAATTAACATTAATTCTATTTTTCAAAGTTTTTGTTCCACCACATACGCTTTTCATTTTCATTATACAGGGTCATGATTGAATCATGATACCTCTTTTTCAAGCTCATGATATTTGCAATTAGGCTCATATCGGACAGATAAAGAGCGTAAACGCTCCCATTTAGGTATTCTTCCTGATTAATTTATAGTGTGCTGTGTTTTATAATACTGACAACCGTACTAGCGCAGATTTGTAAATGGCAATACCAAATTGCAACTAAAGTAGAGTTGAGCTGAAATCCGAAATAGAGTCTTTAATAGTTTTAAGAGCCATGCTCCTTTTAAATAATTTATCTAATAAAATTCGAATTACTTTTCAGGTGCCAAGATGCTTTATTGATGGGAAGTTTATAGGCGGCGGGACCGATGTCAAAAAAATGTACGACCAGGGTACTCTTCAAAAGTATTTCAGTTGATCGCGCCGCTCAATGGCTATATAAATTTAGTACACAGATGTTTTTTAACATCATTAAGTAAAAAAAAATGTATAGATTGTGTGATCATTTTGAAGGATTTGTAATTAAAATTTGTTTCTAGATTTTAAACTAATTATGTACCACTTCTATTTATATTTTAATCTTTAAATTTACACTAATCGAGGTAAACATACATTTGTAAAAAAACACTTATTTGGAATATTTATAATAAATAGAAGTAATGATTTTAATTACATCTAATCCAACCATAACACAAAATTCTAATCAAAACTACAATTCTCCATGTTTTACGCTGTCGTCTTTTTTTAAGTTATTCGTAGTTTTACTTTTTCCTGATAACTCATTAGCTTGGACGTAATGATCGCTGTTTTCGTGATCCTCTATCTTTGTCATTAATTTTTTTATTTCTAAATCGTAATCCTTCCATTCAGGCACTATACGTTGAGCAGCTGTAAGTTTTGCCTCCTTCGTTAGTGGGTTGTTGCACAAATCAATTACTTTAGCATTTTTAAAGGAGTCGTCACTACACCATGTTTGACACCAAAGCCACTCGTCTGGCAACGACTTTATTGCCACTTGGTGAATCATGTTGTTTGGTAGGTCTTGGTCCAAGTTTGCTAAACTATTAGGATCCTGACTTAAAGCTTGGTATTGGCCACGCAAACGGTCACCAGCAGCAATTTTACGAAATCTCTTAAGATCAACAACATACAAAGCGGATATATGATATCGACGACCCATAAGATGACTGCGCCAATAACCAAGCTTCCAAAACCGGAATCCTTCCATTTCCTTTCTAGAATCACAAAAAGGTGTGTAAGCATATGGTGCACCACCTAAGTCCATATCATATAGTTCCTTAATATCCGTTCTCACAACAGCATCCGCGTCCACAAATATGATCTTGCGAGCATTAAGTGGGAAAAGAACATCGAGAAATAGTATTTTGTAGCCCCAAATCGTACGTTGCTTTTCAGTTTGCTGATGTAACCAACGTGGCCACTTATATTGAACAAGCTCATATTGAAAGCCATATTCCTTAGCCATATGGGGTAGGAAGTCGGTAAATTGCGGCGATAAGTAATTTTTTAGAAACCAAAATTTTACTGGTGATTTTGTGTGTTTTAAAACAGATAACATCATTATACGCATTAATCGTTCATACAAATGGCCGGAAGCTAAAGAAAAAATATTTATAGTTTCAGCATGGTCGTCGCTATTACTACCTGAGGATGACCCGGTATTGCCACCACCAAATGAACTAGCAATTGAGTTCCATATGCCCGAATTGGATTCATCTTCATCGTCTCCTAGTAAATCAGAATTCTGTTTGTCAGATTTCTTAGTGACACGCAACTTTATTACATGTGAACGCAACGAACTAATCACAACATTTGTAAGGTGACTGTGGTGAATAGTATTAAGTCCTTCTGCGTGGGTTATTTCATATATGTCAGCAGACTTGCCTTCACGTAATCTTAGCTCCCAAACACCAGGATTTGCTTTCAGTTGAAAATACCCAAGATTTGCCATTACTATGGTATCTACCATGCTCGGTGATTTTTGTGTTCCTAATGTAATTTGCAGTCCACGTGGTGGAGCACCGGTGTTTGAATCAAAACAATGACCCTCGAGTAACAAATACTCTAATTCATACTCGCTATGAACAGGTCCACCAATTTCATTTAATTTTATATTATCTAAATCATAAACAGAACGAACAGATTCTACCAACCAATTCTCTGGAACTTGCAAATTTTGAGTAAGTAGAGAGTTAACGGGCAAACCAGTAAATTTGGCAAATGGTCCTTCTGCTAATTCACCATTTGATCTAAATTGGACTTCCGCTTCGAGTACATATCGATAAAAGTTTTTTACTGGCATATCACTATGTTGGCCTACTGGTGTTAAATATATATTCATTTCACAATTTAAAATATTTCGTAATAAAATAAGGATTGGTGCTAGCTTTTGGGCACTTCGTGACGCAGGGTCAACAACGGCGGATATATCAAAATGCGGTAAGGAGGAGTCTTTAGGTGGTAAGGCAACAACAGAATTTTGTTTCTTAATATCATTCGGAATCTTGAAGCGAGTTTTTGATTGTCTTGGTACTAAACTTGCATACAGCTTCAGTAATGTGTCACTGGTTATGGTAACATCATCGGTGTTACCTCCATCATTGCCAATATTTTGTTGAAATACTTTCCGTATTTTATCACCATATTGAAACGCGTTAAATCGATCAATTAATCCAAAATCCTCAATATTAAACTGTTCCTCACTCGGCAAAGGTCCGAATATTTTACCATTTGCAACTACTAAACGTCCTGACTTTTGTAAACCAAACACTCGTTGTATGTAAACTCGCAACATTTTTATATGCAACTCTGTTGAAGAGAGAATATCGATGACATCATTTGGAATTTCGTTTATCGCATCCGGAATCTTAAGCCATTTCAAAACTACATCCGTAGCTTCTGCAGGCGGAAGAGTTTGTACAGCAGCCCAAACCAACCGATTTATATTATTTTTATTGGCTAGTGCAGATCCTTCAGTATTAGGTAAAAAGGCTACACGAACACTGCTTCCTGCTTTAAGATACAAAAGGGCATTCCTTAATAAATCACGGCCTTGAGGCTGATCCAAATCTACAATAATCCAAATGGTTAGAAAGTTTAAGTTTATATCGCCAATGGTTTCAGTAGAGTGTTTGCCGCCAAAATATTTAATATTTGCTAATAAAGTCGCTGTCATATCGCGATTTGAAAGTTGGGCCAGATTTCGCACATTGGTTAAGTCTTTGTATTCAGTCCCCGTAAAATCAAGAAACTTTGAACCATCAGTATTTAGAATACGTTGGTTCAGGCGTGGCATAACATGATCTTGGTTCATTAAATAATCAATCACAGAATCAGAATCTGTTAAATCTCCTTTATACACTGCTTTTTGCAACGTGCTTGTCTGCTGAATAATTTCAGAAAATACTGCTTCCTCAAACTCGCTATCAGAGGTTAATAAACTTTGTTGCATAGGTACACCATTGAGTAGTGCTTGGGGAGAATTAGCAAATCCTAGACGCTCAATAAATTCCCTAGATAATTGTTGACCATAATCAAAATCCGAATCCTCCCCCAAAATATCATCAACTTTGCTACCGGATAAATCATTAAACGTTTTCTTTAATTGACTTCGAATGTGATGGTGACGCACCTTCTCTGTATTTTTCAATACTGAGAACACATCTGTAATAAAACTCAATGCTGAACGGCCATCCTTATTTTGGTTCACATAGTTATATGCACAAACTATTGAATGGTAATCCTTGACTGAATCCTTGTGTGCATGCCTGCCATCAAATACAAGTCCCAGTCTCACTGGGGCTTGGTGTATTACAAAACTTTCTGCTAATTTAATTAGGCTGCGGCTTGTAGGATCTAGTGGATCGACTACTAGTACTAAATTGAAAATATTTTTGCGAATATTGCGCAGCATTCCAGGAAAAGCGGGTCTCAACAAATCCATAACACTTGACGGCCAACGCCGGTACTGCGAATCCGCTTCTATGTCATTTATCCACATTACTGCTGTATCTCGGATATCTATTGCGAATTCTTTATTTGACGGACCAGATAAATCTAAAGACAGCAGGGCAGACGCAAGAGTACCGCGTATATTATTTTGGTATAAACTTTCAAGGACGTGGGTTTCTGTGCGCAAGGCTTCAACTATAGCCCCAAGATCCATTGTATCAGCGTCAAAAAATAAACCATTAACAAATAAAGATCCATCTGGAGGAATAATGTTTAGGCTACGTCCAAATACGTCGACATTGTGTTTAATTTCCGAGCGCAATGCATCGGATATTCTATGATTAAGAAGGCTGCGTGCTTGCATAGGGAAGTTATGAGCGATAAACTGAAGAATCTGTAACGCTTCTTCACCTTGTACTTGGGATATAGCGGCGGCTGCATGAAATCCAAGATCTTGAAATTCCCATGCTTTTAATTGAGAGATTTCTTCATTGCCTTTCAAAAGACTGAAGTGCAATTGATCTAAAGAATGGGATAAACTAGGAAACCGTTTTCGAAGTATTTTGAAGTCAAATCCTTGTATTTCAATATCATCCGATGTGTCGTTCTTAACACTATCACTAGCTTTCGGAGAATCGTCCTGACTTTTGTATTCAGTTGATTTGAGATGAAGTTCCACACCATACCCAGATAGACGAACAGGTCTACGAATAGCATTTGGTAAAATAAAATGTCTTGCAATGTAACGAATTTTTCCTGCAATTGCTTCGGCTGACATAATTGTATGGAAAGCCGAAAAACTCCGAGTTGCGAAATCCCCATAAAGAACTGCAGTTTGTGTATTGTTTTCTGAGCCTGGGAAAATGTGGTCAAAGCTGTAATGTAACTATATCATCGAGTGATTCAATTTCTAGGCTAAATCTGTGCTCTAGATCAGCGATGTTGCATAGCAATTCCCGTCCCAGTTGAACGAATGTGTCTGACTCACAATTGGATCTTGCATATAATTCACTAGATATTTGCAAATGAGTTTGAATTCTCGGTGTAAGACTGTGCAAAGACACTACTAATTTAAGCAATGGTAGTTGCAGAACACTGAGGCGATTACGCACTACATTGATCGCCGCTAAATACTGTTTTGATTCCGAGGCTAAAATATTATAAATATTATATATTTGAATTTTAATACCAACACTACAAAATAATATTTACCATATTCTTTTATAGATTTCGGTTCAAGTTGGATCTCTTTCACATAATCCCAAAATAGTGCCGGATTGTCGTCAGCTAGATATTCTGCGATTTCAAAATGCAATGGTGTTTGTTCCCACTTTGCATTTATAAGCGTTGTAACTGGAAAGCTCTGAGAAGGAGCAACACTGCGATCCGATGCGAGGCATTCATCAAACAGCCAGGGAAGCACCGATAACAGAATCAATGCCCGGCATATAATTGCGGCTAACATATTGAAATTATTTATATATCTTCAATTTCATAGTTACTATTAATAAGATTTATCGTAGTTTGATTATTGTAAAACACTTTTTCTGATAAAACGCCGGGCATATCTTATTTGACAATATCAAAACTGATGTGGCATTGATAACGTTTCGAGCAATACTTTCCGCTCCAAACTGCTCAACGTGTTGTATTTTAAGGGCTCCCGTTACACGGTCAGTAAATACTGTCAGTATTGGATCACAATAAATACTGAAGTACTGATGGATCACAAATCGACGTTACACGCTCAGTAAATACTGTCAGTAAATACCGTCAGTACTTTTGCAATTTTCATGCTGTGTGGTTCTAAAAAATGTACTTAGAAAATAAAAAGCGGGCATGTTTAGCAATATTAATAGCTTTTTCAATCAAAAATAAAAAGATTTGTACTTTTTTATTTCCAATTCATTTCAATTTATCAATATAAATATATAATATATAAATTAAATCATCCGGGGAAAAATATATATAAATACTTATGTTAAAGATCCCGAAATCCTTTTTAAATTGCATCAAATGATGAAAATAGAGACCTTACTGAGTATCCTTCAGAATTTCCTATCTCTTCAGTGGCACCTATATCTGTTTGGTAACAAAAATCTTCACCTTATTCATATAATCATTTCATCCCACATCCCATAATTCTGGCAATGTTTCTAGTGTTTCTATAAATTCTTTCCATATATTTTGCTCACGAGAAAATTGTGGTGGCTCTTCACTATCATTAAAAGCAGCCATTGCCACAAAATATAACAAAATAAACATTCGCTTATAGCGACCGCACGTGCATTTCATATGAAAATCCAAAAATACTGACGTATCGCGAAAATGATGTTACATGGTCAGTAAATACTGTCAGTATTTTGATCACAAAATTGGATTTCAGGATTTCTAGATATTTTGCGGTAAATATCACGATCCATCAGTATTTGATGTTACACGGTCAGTAAATATCGTGATCCAGTATCGTGATACAAATACTGACAGTATTTACTGACCGGTTAACGGGAGCCTAAGGGTGTGTGACGCAACGGGGCTACACAAAATTGTGCTGATACCGGTGTTGGCGTTACCCAGCAAACACAGCCCCTAACGTTAAGCGCTCGTTACATGATCCAGCATGCAGGTCATGCAATGTAGATGTGTGCGTTTCGTGTGACACACGTACTTTCTTCGTGTCACACGTACTTGTTGTCGGTTCTTGCATGATGAAAATCAAAAATTTTTGATTTTTGCGCTTTGCTTGAACGTTTAGCAGCCTGATTGACATGCAATAGTGCCTCAGTTGAGTGCTGACATTCGAGAAGAACAAGTGTGCGGAAGAAAATGAATTTGTACTAAGATTTAATAAATTGATTTTACACTAAAAATCAACTTTTACTATAAATATTAAATATATATTTAACTTAAATAAAAAATGGAATAAAATTAGTTATAAGCTGGTTTAAAATCGAATAAAAATAGTTGAAATACCTAACCCCCCTCACAAAAAATCATCTTCCGACGACGGCATATTACGTGCGCACGCTACGAACACTCAATTCAAATGGCGCATGACATACATTTGCATGAACGTGTAAGGGCTACGTCATGCACACGAAACGCACACATATACAGTGCATGACCTGCAATGCTGGATCGTGTAACGAGGGTTTTAGAGAAATACTGTAGTTTTACATTCGAATTCTAATGTAGTTCTCTAATGTGCCATTCATGCTGAAGTTAAAAAGCAGCATTTTACATTTTCGGACATTGGTTTCGAAAAAGCGTTTATGCTGGCGCATTTAGCAAATGCACATTTAGCTAGTTCGAACATTTTTTTGAGGTTATGCCACGTGTGAAAAAATTTACACCTTTTTATTAAATCTTTTATTTAAATCCCTTGTTGTTGTTGTTTTAACACTACTTTGCCCTGCCTAGGTAGTCAGTATCAACCTTACCCAATATTGTCATCGAACTCTTCTAACGGAAGTCCTAAAAACCTAGCGGCTTCAACAGGGGAGGACCAGAGGGATATAGGTGTTAGAAGAGTAGGCTCAGATGAGCAGACAAAAAGATGGTTAGTAGTATGGGGGGACAAGCCGCATGCCGGACAGACATTAGGCAAGTCGGGGTTCAGTCTGGATAGGTAAGAGTTTAACCTATTACAGTATCCAGACCGGAGTTGGGCCAGCATCGCCCTAGTCTCCCTAGGCAGCTCGCGCTCCTCTTCGGCAACGGGTGGTGTTGCTGCCTGAAGAACGGCGTTCACCGGGAGAGAGCCAACATAGGAATTTACCAAATTTGTGTGGATGAGGGTGAGGGCCTGCCGGTGCACCTTAGGATCAAACGGCGTGGAAATCAGGTGCCGGATCTCATCGTAGTGTTTGCGTAGATGGCTCCTTATGCTCCTGGGAGGCGGATCCTCGTTGATCAGGCGTCCGTTCGGATGCTGCGGTTTGCCACAGTTGAACAGGAATTGCCTGGTCAACATCTCGCTATGCTCTTTAACGGCGAGCATTTTCGCTTCATTATGTAAGTGATGCTAAGGAGTCATAAGAAGACACCCAGTGGCGGTACGAAGGGCGGTGTTTTGGCAGACCTGTAGCCTCGTCCAGTGTGTGTCAGCTAGCCCCGGCGACCATATAGGCGTCGCGTAGCTCAGTACCGGCTGGCCAATTGCTTTATATGTAGCTAGTAACGTTTCTTTGTCTTTACCCCAAGTGCTGCCAGCTAGGGACTTGAGGATTTTGTTACGGCTTTGGACTTTATTGGCAATTGCGGTTACGTGAGCGCCGTATTTGAACATGTTATCAAACGTCACCCCGAAGATTTTGGGGTGTGAGACAGTTGGTAGCTTGACACTATCAACGTAGACGTCTAATTCCATGTTCACTTGCGTTGTCCACGTCGTAAATAGGGTGGCCGAGGACTTATTCGGTGACAATGCCAGGTTTCTCCCGGCGAAGAATTCGGACACGGCTGGGAGGTATGAGTTAATTAATAATTAATAGTTGAACAGGAACGGGGATAGGACACCACCCTGTGGCACCCCCTGTTTAACTATTCTGGGTTTTGATCTTGCGCCTCTGAACTCAACCGACGATTGACGACCACTCATATAGTTTGCAGTCCAACGTTTAAGACAGGGAGGAAGGGACGAATCTTCAAGGTCTTTCATTAGTTGCGCATGGTTGACCGTATCAAAAGCTTTGGCCAAGTCAAGCGCAACAAGCACTGTCCTGTGGTTTGGACGCTTTGGGTTTAGTCCGTCCCCTATCTGAGTGGTTATGGCGTTCAGCGCGGTGGTGGTGCTGTGATTTTTGCGAAATCCATGCTGATGTTCGGCGAGCCGCAGGTTTGCGGTGAAGTACGGCAACAAGGTGGCTTCCAACACTTTCACTACTGGCGAGAGGAGAGATATCGGGCGATATGACTACGGCAGCTGGCTTGCCAGGCTTTAGTAGTGGGACCACCTTTGCTTGTTTCCATCTTTCAGGAATAACAAAGGTGGAAAGGGAAAGGTTGAAAATTTGTGTGAGGTATCTTATGCCTTCGTCGCCGAGGTGTTTCAGCATCAGCATGGAAATGCCATCGGGGCCGATATATTTGGTGTTCTTGGATCTCCGAATAGCCTCATGAACTTCTGTTGTGGAGATGGCAATGGGCGCATCGCTGTTTTTGTGTTTGTGCGCTTCCCTGGTGGCTCGGCGAATATCTTTGTTCAACGTAGGATGCATTACAAATTGTCGCCAGAAGGCGCTCGCGCATCTTTTTGGCTTCGACTGAACCTTATCACCGAAGGCGATGGATATTTTGTCGTTAGGTTTAGTCGGGTTGGACAAAGATTTCACCGTCGACCATAATTTGCCAACTCCAGCCGAGAGGTTGCAAGACCTTAGGTGCTCCTCCCACTTAGCGCGTTTGTGTTGATCTACTAAGCGTCTGATTTCCGCATTAAGATCCCGTATTTGAGGATCCGTAGGGTCAAGGTGTCTAATATGGTCACGTTCATTTGCCAGGGCCGCTGCCTCTGCGGGGAAGAATGGACGCACTTCCTTTATTCTACCTGACGGAATGTGTTGGTGGGAGGCTGAAATTAGGGCCATACGAAACGCCTTTTCCCCTTCTCGTACGTCAGACGGGGTAGGAAGAGCAGCGAAGGCGCTCTCTGTGGTGTTGAGAAAACCCTCCCAGTCGGCTTTATTGAAGTTAGTGTAAGTGCGTTTCTCAGCGGTGACAAAGTCGGTGGGGCGATCGATTGAGAGCACTATGGGTAGGTGGTCTGAAGCAAGCGTCAGCATCGGTCGCCAGTCAACGCAGTTTATTAGTCCAGCGCTGACTATGGTGATGTCTGGCGAGCTAGAGCAGTTTACCGCCACTCTAGTGGGGGCATCCCCATTTACCGTGCAGAACGTCGAATCATCTATTTGGTCAGCCAGCTCCTGTCCCCTACCATCGGCCTGCAGGCTGGAGTGCCACAGGTCGTGGTGTGCGTTGAAGTCACCAAGGATGACGCGGTTCTCGCCCCTGAGTAACGCACGAATGTCAGGGTGGTAATCCCTGGGACAACAGGTGACAGGAGGTACGTAAATGTTTATGATTTCAAGGTCGACATCGCCTGACCGGACAACCATGCCTTGACGTTCTAAGGTGGTGTCCCTCGGGTCGATGTCAGGCTCAAATAGACGATACTGCACAGATTGATGCGTGATGAATGCCAGACCACCCCCAAGCCCTCTCGCACGGTCACAACGGTGTACATTGTACCCGTTGCAGGTCAAAAGAGACGACCTTCCACCTAACTTTGTCTCCTGGATCGCCGCGATCTTGATGTTCAGTCGCTTCATTAAATTTGTCACTTCAACAATTTTGCCAGTTAGGCCGTTGCAATTAAATTGCAAGATACCGAAGTGTGTAGGGGGAGCAGAGTTGATGCTGGGGGTCAAGGACTGGTGCGTATGCCTAGGTGGTAATAGGCTGGGTCGCGCACTACGGCGCAATCTTGAAGTCGAAGGAATCGCGTTACCAGAAGGTAGAGGCGAGTCGGACGACGTTGAAGGTTGCGTAGCTCGACAGCATGGCGCAACGTACGTATCAGTCCATAGGTTCCTGTTCGCGAGTCCAGAGCATATGAGCAGGTGACACAGGCCAAAGCAGTTATTGCACTTGACTGATGCCAACGGCGTATATAATCTTAACCGACAAACAGTGCACGTAGTATAAGGGACCAGGAGCTGATGGTTGTGGCTTATACTCGTGCTAATGCTGGAAGAAGAGGGGCTGACCGAGGGGGTGGGAGAGAGCGGACGCTCAGCATTGCTCAAATCCACTTGGGAAGTGCTACGTAGGGAGTAGCTGTGAGCTGCTGTGTGAGATGTTGACGCCTGTGGGCGTGAGCGGCCGCTCGGAAGGTCTACTTGCTGATGTGCATTGTTAGTGCTAGTCGTGGAGACTGATGTGACAGAGTCAGACATATGTGGCGGAGCGATACTTGATCGACGACGGCCACTGGACGTCATAGGACGTGAACAGCAAGGGGCCACAAAAGTTTTATAAAAACTAGAGGGTCTATGAGTAGAGGGATTTAGTCCGGAGCAACTAGTTAGATGCAACCATCTGCTACAGTTAGAGCATTGTACCGAATGTGAACGTTTCACATAAATTTTCTTCCAGCATACACAGCAGATCCATTCTCTAGGTCCGGGGTTGGATTCAATACCCGCCCGGAGCAGGAGAGTCTTGAGCAGTCCCGCTGCAAGGAGCTGCTCGGAGGATGACATTATTGGGGGGAGGATAACTGACGGTTTAGGCAGGGGGGTAGTGAAATAACAGCCCTTGGTCGGGTTAACCCCGAGTCATTCCGGTACGTAGAACCGGATGTCGTGGGAATGATTTAAATCCGTTCACAAACATCAGATTAACTTGTAGATTGATTTATTTTAACAATATCACAAAACACGCGCGCTAAATTACAAATTTAAAATCCGAGCAAATTTGCTGAATGTTTACGAAAGACAGAGAATGAGAGAATGCCAAGTAAAAACTACCAATATTGCCACTCTTTTAAATTCGAATCGCGATTTTCTTCGAAGGTTGCAGGGTTGATTTCTGCATTTATAATGCTAATGCAAAAATAAAGTTGCATTTAGGTGTCAAATTTTGTATGGAAAATGCGAAAATAAAAGCTGCTTTTCCGGCTAAATGCTAAAATGCGAGGTAAATGCAAAATGCAGCCTCAGCATGAACAGCCTGTAATGTATCTCTAATCGAAAATCACGTTAGAGAACTAGGCTAGAGGACGATTAGAGAATGAATAGAGAAACACTCGAATAGCGAAGATGCGTGTATTGTCAAGTATTGTATTTATAAACTAAGGTATAAAAACTTTGAATTTTATTCCCATTAGATATTTAAGCTTAAAACATGTCAAACATATTTAAAGCAATAAATTTATCGAAATAGAATTAAACAAGAACAATTGGATTTCATTTCATTTCAGTTAGAAATTTCTCATTAAAGTCCCATTAGAATTTCACGTTAGAATTCGAGTCGATAACCAACCTTTTTCTCGATATCGAGAACTAAGTCCCCTTTTTGTCGAGAATGCTATAATTCGCGACAGTTTCACAAATCGTTCTCTAACCATCTACCTTAGAGAATAACATTAGAATTCGAGTCGTTTTCTAATCGTCCTCTAACCTTAATGTTTGCTGGGTATTGGCGCTGTAGCATGGCTTAATTATATAGGTTGAAGTATTCGGGCAACAACACGAAATTACTGTTTGACGTTGTTTCGTACTTATGTCAAAAGGCACGTGAGAGACGAACGCGCAAAAATGTTAAAACTTTTCCAAGAAGTGCAACAAAGAATGTAAACAAAAAACAAAGATGTAATAGTTTGACATAATCATGGTGAGGAAAAAGAAGGCCAAATGTCATCTGCTACAACCATTTAAATTATTCAATCATCCGCTGCAGTGCTATTCAGCCAAATTCCTAATATTAGCCGTGTTTTTTTATCTGCGTCCGCGTTTGCGCTTAATATTTGTATGGACCGCTAAGCACACAACCATGATTAAATAATTTATATGGTTATCGCAGCAGCAAACTCACTTGTTCTTCTCATATACAGTTACAGATCGTTGTGTCAAATTATCACATGCTTTGTTTTCTTGTTTACATTTTATGCACAGTTCGTGGAAAAGCTAATAATTTCGCCTGCGTTATTTTACAAAACAAATTAAAATGGCGTTATTGTGCGCAAATTAATTATTAAAATTGCGTTTCTGTGTAAAAATTCGTTGGCCTTAGTATACAAAGTGTATTAAAATTCAATAATTACACTAAATAAAATTTGCTAAAATTGCAACACGTGAAAGGCGCGAATGAAAAGAAAACAAAACAGCTGCACTTTTGACAGAACTAATATGACGAAAACGGTAATTTCGTATTCTCTTTTGTTTCGAGGTAACCATATAAATTATTAAACCATGCACACAACCATGATCCAACCATAACAGGTCGTAGCAGCTCGACAAACATACAAACACACAAAAATTTTCCATGTATTTTGTTTTTTGTAATTTGTATTATATATTGTTAAACGATGGTCTAAAGAATTTAGCGACCCTTATGTAACTAAAACTCTCTTTACTACATTAGTCAGACCGATACTTGAATACGGTTCTATAATTTGGAGCCCGCGTTACCAGGTCCACGTGGATCGCTTAGAATCAGTTCAAAAACAATTTTTACTATTTGCCTTAAGAGATCTTTACTGGGATCCGTTGTATAATTTGCCATCCTATACGAGTCGCTTAAAACTTATTAATCTTCACAGCCTTTCTAGTCGGAGGGAAATGCTTGGAATTGTTTTCATGATTAAATTACTAAATGGTTCAATCACAAGCCCGTTTCTTTTGAGCGAAGTGAACTTCAATGTACCTTCTCGCCCATCAAGACATTTTAAACCCCTTATCTTGAAACAGTGCCGAACTAATTTTGAATTAAATGAGCCTTTTCGTTGTTTGTGTCAAGATTATAACTCTCATTCTGGTACGTTTCATATTTCAGACTCACTATGCAGCATAAAAAAGTCAATTCTTTCTATCCTAAATACATAGCAACATTTTGCTCCTTTGATTCTTATCTTTATTCTTTACAATAACTATTCGCTGTCAACTAACTATTTATTAATTGTGTTATCTATTTTTTATCTACCTTACTTAGCTGATGAGGTTTTCTCTGTAGCTGAGCAGTTTTAGATCTCGACGATTAACAAACCAAAGCCTTTCAAAGACTCGGCACGAAAGAGCAATCCGTGCGTCATGCGGATGCGCCCCTCGCGCCGGTCGGGCGGGATATGGTGGGTAATCCGTTGGGCATTATTATTATTATTATAGTCAAAATCGGGTAATCGTTTACGTGGGAGAGGTAGCAAAAGACGCGTTTCCGTCCCAGGAGCATGAATATAACTCCGCTCAACCAATATTTTCATTATTTTGGAAAATATTTGCGAAAAACCAGGTTTAGGGGCCCGATCCATGTTTTTCATGTGCAAAACACATTTCGTCCACAGTTTTCATATATCCTTCATTGGCTAATTCACCGACATTTTTTAAAACTATTTTGCTAAAGTAATGAATTACAAATTCCACACGCAACTATATATTATTTTTATCATTGATTGGCAAACAATATGAAAACCATTATATTTTTGTCAATTTCTTATTCATTTCAAATAAGTTATTCACATTTTTCTATTAATTCCCTTAAAAATGTTTGGAGAAATGGCTCCCTAAATAATTTGTCGCTTCTCCTATATTGTTAACTTTCAGAATACCTACTTTTCCTCCCAAATGCATATTTGATTTTTCGAAGTTCGTTTGTGATACTGGGAGATGGGAGATGGGAAGAAGTTCCCAAAAAATGTGCGTTCATGATTGGGGGCAGGGCCGTGCGCAGGAATTGGCCTTGGGGGGGTTTTAATTTAGATTTGCATTCGCATAAATTTTTCACTAAGTTAAACATATTTGCTGAAACAGATACCTAGACCCATATATCACAAATTTAAATGTTCTTTAACTTTCCTGAATTTGCATACTCTGATGCCTAAAACTACTATTTTTTTGGTTGTACACATATTTCTGTATTTGAAAGAGAATTGGTGATATGATGGCATATCCCAGCTAACTAAAAGTGCAAAAAAAGACTCCTTTCGGAGCCATAAAACGCTCATTTCTCAGAACTTTACTCTCCAAAATGAGCTTCTTTCAGAACCCAAATGGAGCGAAAAATCGCTCTACGCGGGCACTCCAACGAAGTCATAAAAAAGAGTCTGAAATGAGTCCGATTTCGATGAATTTGAAGCGTTTTTTGACTCTTTTTAAATGAACTGCGGATCCTTTTATTGGTGGTCTGGAGCCTTCTCAGACGCCTTTCGGAGCCCTCTAATTGGTGCTTTTCTTTCATTCATCCATTCAGAGGGTTTTTGGACACTTGTCGGAGGCTTTTATTGGTGTTTTTCTGAAGCTTATTTGGGGTCGTTTTTTATTTCTTTTGGGTCATAATTTCTTTGCGCAATTTTTCACTCCTAAATATTCTGCCGTCACCAACTCTGATTTTCTAAATTATCCCTATGAGCTACATGGGAACAACAATTTTATTAATAGTCCAACTATATGCGCCAATGATGTTCTTATTTATCTGAAAACCTTGAAGGAATCTTTTAAATGCGGTCCTGATAGGATTCCTACATGCTAATTGAAGAAGTGTGCTAACAATATTTACCAACTTCTTACCAATTTGTTCAATCTGTCACTAAAGTGTGGTGTTTTTCCAAAAGCATGGAAAGAGTTGTTTCTTCTGCCTTATTAACACTATTCGGAAAATATGAAATGTGTTATGTTTATTTTCTACAGACTATTGATAAACGTCCATGAAAAATGCGATCTTTATCTTCTGTTAGGTAAAATAAAAAAAACCTCAGAAAATGTTTGAAAACATTCAAATAGTTGAACGTTGTCGCTCATCTGCTCTCCAACGTTCATTTTCTCACAATTCTCTTTACGCCTACAAAAAAAGGGTCAGAAAACACTCGAAATCTTTCATATAATTAAGCCTTGCAGTTCATTCGCTCTGTTAATTGAAACTGCTCACTGTTTTCATCGGTGAAATTTAAGAACAAAAAATGCCCATACGCTACACAACTTTGTAATTTCGGAAAGCTCCAAGTGCAATTCAAAGTGCCGGACTTATGTATTGGCCAACCTCATTTTTTTGCAACTTTCACCAATTTCTTCCTTCGTAAAATTATTATAACTAATTTTGTCAAGAGTTATGAGTCAAGATTCAATACAAGATTTATAATGTGTATTTTGAAAATTTTTGTAAAATCATTGCAACTTAGATTTGGCCATGGGGGGGGTTTATCCCCCAAAACCCCCCCGTGCGCACGGGCCTGATTGGGGGAATGGGGAATTGGGTGAAATCTCCCAAGAAATTTGTGTTCAGAATCGCTTTGACTGTGTAAGTTTTATAGCTTCCCCTACGAGACGCGCCTAAAAACACCCACTAATCATGCAAGAGAAAAATGTAAATTACCAAACATACCAAGCGTTCTGGGTATTTGTTTCCTTTAGGAGACCACTGCTAAAACACGTCTAAAATTATCGTGAAAGGTGAAGGAAAGGAAAGCGAAATTATATTTTTTTGTTTCAGTGAAAAGTTATCAACAAAAACCAAAAAATGACCCAGGTCAAGTCGTGATTTGGGGGCCATATACATGGTATTAAATAATACAAACAATTGTCTTTTCATATAGTTAGCTTTGTATGAAATTTGCCTCATTCATGAAAACTAGCGCCGCATGCCCTGACAGATGAGTACATTATTATATAGGTTGTGTTGCGGTCGGCGCAACTCAGTCGATAGGAAATTAGAACACAATTTTTTCTTAGCGGCTCAATTAGCGAACGGCTTAAAAATTAAATTATATTTCCGGCTTCTATTTTACAACTGATGATGTGAGTTCTTAGTTGCTAATATTTATACTAAATTCAAGTAGAAAAATCTGGCGTGATAATGCCGTAAAATCATACCATTTTCCAATAAGTATTTTGTTGATATCTTTAATATTGCAAACATAAAAAATCCAAACAATAGAATACATAGCAAACTATTGTCTTAGCATAAAAACAACATCATTATGTGCTAACTAGTGCATACGTATGTTCATTAGCAAGTTACAGCAAAACGAGAATTATGCACAAAGGTGGTGGTTTGCATATCCACACTGCTTGCATGTTGGAATGCACATATGTATGTTTGTATGTACACAGTTAGAGTGAATGATCTTGAATACGATTATATGTTAGGGTGACCCAATTTTATATAGATTTCGTCGGTAACACGCCTCCCTCCGTAAACAAGTGATGTAATACGCGTTTACTCAGACTTACTACCGACATCCAATACCGCAATTTTTGCAACTGGTCGATGGAAAATTCCCGATTGCGTTTGTACCATAACGCTGCGTACCTGTTCGTCTTTACCTTTTATGACGTTGATTATTCGTCCTTTTGGCCAACAATTCCTCGGTAAATCATGATCGACTATCACGACGAGGTCATCAACACGGACTGGAGGGACTTTGTTAAACCATTTGGTACGTCGAGATATGATCGGAGCATATTCTTTGACCCATCGATGCCAAAATCGGTCTGCAAATTTCTGGGTTAGAGCCCATCGCTGTCGTATGGTGTGATCTTCGGAACAAATAGGCTTGTAACCGTTTGATGATCCAAGTAAAAGATGGTTGGGGGTGAGAGCTTCGTCATCGCAAGTGTCTAATGAGACATGCGTAAGCGGTCGCGCATTTATTATAAATTCTACCTCTTGTAAGGCGCATCGCAAACTTTCGTCGCTAAAATTCGAAGAGGGAAGTATATCAAATAGCACAGTTTTTACTGACCTCACTAGGCGTTCCCACACTCCTCCCATATGAGGAGCACTTGGCGGGTTAAATCTCCATTTGATGGTATCAAATTTAGTTGTAATGTCGTTGTTGTTGTTGGGTGAGCAAATTATTTTTCCTGATGCCTTGAAGTTCGTTCCGTTGTCGGAGAAAATTTCTTTAGGATAGCCTCGACGCGAAATAAAATTTGATATTGCCATTATGCATGAGCTCGTATCTAAGCTGTGCGCAACCTCGATGTGTACTGCTCGCAATGTTAGGCATGTGAACAACACGCCCCATCTCTTTTCACGCCTTCTTCCAACAGTAACCAGCAGTGGACCAAAATAGTCGACGCCGACGTATGTAAAGGGCCTTTCGAAATATGCCAACCTAGCTAGGGGTAGTGGTGCCATTTGAGGTACTTGTGGAACAGCAATCGAGTTTTTACACTTCTGGCAGCTTTGACGCACTTTTCGGTATAACACTCTTAATTGGCTTATGTGGTATCGCCCACGTAATTGGTTTATTATGGACTCATGCATCCGGTGATGGAAATGCTCATGCTCCCAACCAACTATTAAAAACGTAATATAATGATTATGAGGAAGTACCATGATATCTTCATGGTTATTTAAAAATTCGGTTCTTCCTTTGCTTCGGATTATTCCATCAGCATCTAAATAAATATTAAGTGAAATTAACTTGCTGGATTTATGAATAGCCTTACCCTGTTTAAGTAGGTTTATTTCAGACCCAAATTCAGAGTTCTGAGCATACTTTATCAAAAGGCTTTGTGCTCTTTGAATATGATGTAATGTTATAAACTTATTTGGCTCGCCAACTGCTTTACGTGCATGTAGTCGGTCCATATATAATAAAAATGTAGCCACTGCTCGATAAAGACGTCTCCAATCAGAAAAGTATTCTACGTTTATATAATAAACACCTTCACTGGAATGATCACGTTATCATCACAACCGGCAAAGTATACGGGATGTTAAGAAGTTTATGGTGTAGCCAATGGTTCATACCACTTGAAGTCAGAATGCTTCTGGCTAAATCATACCTAATACCGACGTTACTATATGGTTGTGAATTGTTTTCTAGCTGTGACGTAACCAGTAGGCGCAAATTAAACGTGGCTTTTAATGGTATTGCAAGATATATATTTGGCATACGTCGATTTGACCGAATATCTCATTACTCCAAACTTATTTTTGGTGTTACCTTCGAGAATCTTTTAAATTGTAAAACTGTAATTTACCTTCATAGAATAATATACACACAACAGCCGCATTATCTTTATCAAAAATTAAACTTCTTCAGGTCAGAAAGAGGAAACCGTATTATTCAAATAGAACATAACACTGCTTTTTCAGATCAACATTTCTATATAAACGCTATACGAATTTGGAATCGATTACCCCCTTACTTGCAATTAGTCAGCAACGCAATGCAATTTAAAAAGTTAATATATGAACATTTTAAATAACACTGTTAAACATCACTGTTATATTTTTAACTTTAAAACTTAAACTCTTGACTTTTTGTTATCTGTTTTTTAATATTTTATATTGTAAATTAAATCTAAGTTGTTGTCTTAGTTTTATTTTATTATTATATTTATTTTTTTGGCATAATATTTTTTATTTTTAATATGACTATAATACTATTCAGTGCTGTTATATAAGATTAAATCTTTGCACTGAATTATAAGCATACAAATAAACAAATAAATAAAAATATAATGGGAAGCGTCATTTCAGCTTTGGTAGTATGCATAACGTAATGCTTTATTTCAGATACGTCGATTGGATCGTGGTTTAGGTCGTCGCATTTCGGCCACAACGTCGGGTCTGATATTAAAAATTCGGGACCACTGAACCACGGTTGATACGTGCTCTTTGGATACACCTTCGTACCCAAGTCTGCTGGGTTTAATTTTGATGGTACCCATTACCAATTTGTGCCATTCGTGGCCTCTAAAATTTCTCCTATGCGATGCATCACGTATTGTTGGAAATTTTTCGGATCCATCCGTAGCCATCGCAAGACCGTCTTCGAATCTGACCACCAAAATTTCGACTTTATACCCATGCGTTGATTTTTACTCACCATATCGGCTAGGCTGACCCCAATCACTGCAGCTTGCAACTCCAACCTAGGAATCGATAGCGGCTTTAGTGGCGCAACTTTTGACTTAGCAGCTACCAGTGCTACTCTAACGTTGTCACCCTTTCTCACCCGCAGATAGCAAACGGCTGCATAGGCGCTTTCCCCAGCATCGACGAAGGTGTGTAATTGGACGTCATCAGCATCTTTCAAAAATGTGGAATAACATCGTGGAATCTCAACTGATGTTATCGATGGCATAAAACTTTTCCACTCGCACCACTTCTCATAAAGGTTCTCGTTAAGTGGCTCATCCCAAGCGATACCAGAGCGCCATACGTCCTGCAAAAGAATTTTAAGTCCAATAGTATAGCAACTTACAAAACCGAGTGGATCGAAGATGGACATTAAAACTTGTAAAACCTCCCTCTTCGTAGGTACAAGTGGCTGATTAATTACATCACGACGAAGCCTTGCAAATCGGCAAATATATTTAAAGTTGTCACCTTTCGGATCCCAAAACATGCCAAGCACTTTCGTCGTAGAGCCCCATTCTTTAACAGTTTGCGCCGGTGTAGATTTTTCATGGAGTTGTTGCAATACTTGTATTGAATTTGATGACCACCCTCGTATGTTAAAACCACCATTGTTATGGATTTTCTGCACCTGTCGCGCTAGAGCCAGAGCGGATTCTGCATCATCTGCGCTGTCGATATAGTCGTCCACGTAATGAGAGTGTTTCACCGCTTCCACCGCTCGAGGAAGTTCTTCACTGAAGGAGTCTGCATTCTTATCGCGTACAAAGTGGGCAATACAGGGTGCGCAATTTAGTCCAAAGTTCATTGCCTTCATAACGTATACGATAGGTTTTTGCTGATCGTCATACCACAAAAATCTTTGGACGTGCATGTCCTTATCTCGGATGTTAATGCGGTGAAACATCTCTGCAATGTCTCCACATATCGCAACTCGACCGACTCTGAAGGATAGCAAAATATCGACCAGCGATTTGAGCAAGTCAGTAAGTAAAAAATCATTAAGGGAAACTCCATTTACCTTTGCAGCTGCGTCCCATACCATACGTGCTTTACCTGGCTTATTTGGGTTGGTTGCAATGAATATTGGTAAGTACCATACTTTACCCTCAGGCTGTTTAATCTCTTCTTCCATCAGCTTCCTCGCATAGCCCTTAGCTATCAGGTTGTCAATTTGACATTGTATCGTAGATTTCAACTGAGGATCTTTTCTAAACTTTCTAACTAAACAATCTAATCGCCGCCTTGCATAAGCATAGCTGTCAGGCAGTACGGCATTAGGATCACGCCACAATAGCCCGATTTCGAAGCGGTTCTCAACCTTTTGACATGTGTCATTCATTATATTCACGGCTTTCGCATCATTCTTCGACATTAATTGAGTAGGTTTAGGAGATTCTATCTTAAAAAAATCGCTTACCATTTCATGCAGCTCATCATGCATTCTTTGGCAGTCGCACGTATGTATATTTAGCCGGAACTCTTTACCATTTCCAGATTCGCACCCTTGTAGCGTCCACCCCAAACGAGTTTTCGAGGCTATTGGTTGTGACCATGTCCCTTCTCTTATTTTTAGGGGAATCGCAAGTTTCCAATTGTCCACGCCGATCAGGATTGATGGTTTTACATTCTCGTATGATTCAAATGGTAGTCCTGCTAGATATGGGTACATACTCTGCAACTCTGTGGCGTCGATGGATTGCGGTGGTAGATCGAGGCCGTCAACGGTGTGTATGTTTTCCAAGGCATACTTGCGGCTGTTTGTCGTACTTGAAATTTGAATAGTTGCTTTAATGGAGTTTCGCTCAGCGCGCGTTGTGTTTCCGGTCCATCGTTACGGAAGAGCCCTCGTCTAAAAATGCAAATATCTTAAACGTTTTGTTTTTAGAATAAACGTAAATTGGAACAATTCTAAAAAGGGGCTGTTTTCTGTCGAAGCCGTCGCAGTGGGTGTTCACCGGTGCATTTGAAACATCGGCTGCATTGCTGACTAGCTCAACCTGAGTTGCTGATTTATGAAGTAAAGGGTGATGTTTGAATTGACACCCATCCTTACCGCAGATTCGGTTAAGATAACACTTACGTCTGTGTGGGTTGAGACATTGGCGGCAAAGGTTATTTGCCTTTACTGCATCCCACTTTCGCTGAAGTGAGAGGATTTCGAACGCCTCACATTGCGCAACTTTGTGATCATCTCTTTTACAAATGGGACACTTCTTACCTTAATGTGGTTTTTGCTCAGCTTGAGAATGGTCGGGCGTTTTGTCGATTGTATGCTTATTGACCACGCGGGTATTAGTTGGCGCTAAGCTTACTACTGTGCTTGCTGCTTCTGCTAGACGGTACAACCACTCACTAAATTGCTTAACTAGAGGTATTTTATCATCTTTAGGATGAACAGCCCAGTTTAACTTTTGGTTGTTCGGGAGCTTATCGACCAACTCTTTTACAAGTAAGGGATTGTGAAGGTGCATATACATTTGGCACCCTTCCATGGTGGTGCATATATTTCGCAAACAAAGTGAAAATTCAATTAGACTTTCTAATTTATCTTTTATTGGCGGACGACCGAAACACATCTTGAGGGTTCTAATAATTTCAGGTACCATACATGGCATAAACAACTTACTTTTTACAACGTCTCGAGCTTTACCCTTAAGACATGCCTGTAGCCGTATTAAATTCTCAGCGTCGGTGTAGCCAGCCACGGCAGTGCTATTTTCAAAACTGCTGATGAAAAGTGGCCATTCGTCGGGATCTCCGTTGAATGTAGGGAGTTGTTTAGGAATGGCCTGCCTTGCAGCCAACTGTGCGGGCGAAGGGCCGATGGACGACGTAAAATACGCTTTGTTGGTTGCAGGAATTTCACCATACTGCGCTAGAATTTTGTACTTACTTTCCAAATATTGTTGTTGAATCTTCATCTCCTCTTCTAGTCTCTCGAGTTGTAGTTTTTGGTACATTTCATTATTGATGGATAACTGTGTTCCTTGGGCTATTCGTGCACCTTGATGTGACGATACTTTCGGCTCGTGCGATAAAGGGTATGCTGAGTAAACGGGAGTATTACCTGTTACGATTTGGCTCGACGAAACCGTTGCCGGGAGCGTTGCATAGCGCCCTGTTGTCATTGTCGATGGTTGACGGATTTGCATCGGTGGATTGGGTTCGAAATCCCAAAAGTCCCAGCAGTTCGACGTAAACCTCGGTAAAGATGAACTGGCCGTGGTACATTGTAGAGTCGAACACGTTCTTGGTAGCTGTACCTCCTCGCCGTTAGTCGTAGCTGCACCAGAAGTTTGTATTTTTAGTATTCCACCTGAATTATGCCCTGGAGTTAAGACGGATGTAGGAAAGATCACTTGTCGATCGTTTCCTGGTGATGAGGATGCTGTCGGTTGCGTGTTAGATGCTGACGCATTATACAATTTTCACAATGCCAATCTCTATCGGCCACATCACTGTCTACTCCAACACAGCTAAAATAATACCATCTATCACAGGTATCACACTGCACCATCCGGCTGTTATCTGCTCCGTCACATTTATGGCAATTATGCCCCGCACTATTAACTTGTTTTGGAAACATATTTGCGGTTGCTTTTAAATTTAAAAACAAGCTTTTTAGTCCTTTTTATTTTTATATATTTTTTTTACTTTTGGTTTTTGCGAATTTGCGCACAATTCAGTTTTTTTTTTTAAATGTTGAGGGCAAATTTAAAGCACAGTTCAAGCACTATTAATTTTTGAAAAAGTTAATTTCTCTTGTTTTTTTTTTGGTGATACTTCACTTTTTAAGAAACTAAGTTTCTTTTAACACAATTTAGTTTTTTAAGAAATTTTAATTTCTGTTAACTGTAATTTAATTTTTAAGAATGTTGCGGTCGGCGCAACTCAGTCGATAGGAAATTAGAACACAATTTTTTCTTAGCGGCTCAATTAGCGAACGGCTTAAAAATTAAATTATATTTCCGGCTTCTATTTTACAACTGATGATGTGAGTTCTTAGTTGCTAATATTTATACTAAATTCAAGTAGAAAAATCTGGCGTGATAATGCCGTAAAATCATACCATTTTCCAATAAGTATTTTGTTGATATATTTAATATTGAAAACATAAAAAATCCAAACAATAGAATACATAGCAAACTATTGTCTTAGCATAAAAACAACATCATTATGTGCTAACTAGTGCATACGTATGTTCATTAGCAAGTTACAGCAAAACGAGAATTATGCACAAAGGTGGTGGTTTGCATATCCACACTGCTTGCATGTTGGAATGCACATATGTATGTTTGTATGTACACAGTTAGAGTGAATGATCTTGAATACGATTATATGTTAGGGTGACCCAATTTTATATAGATTTCGTCGGTAACAGGTTGTAGTAATCGGATAACAACATGAAATTACCGTTTGACGTCGTTTCATCCTTATGTCAAAAGGCCCGTGAGAGACAAACTCGCAAAAATGTTAAAACTTTTTAATACGCTTTCCACATACATTACACTCACAAATCACAAATTTTCCTAAAATATCACGAAAAACTCATTAACGTGTCGATTCTGAGCGTAACCGGAAACTTTGTACCCAGAAGATTATCTAACCAAAAATCGTAACCGGTGCATGTACCCGCGATTCTAGCGCGCATGGTAACGATGTCAAAAACAAACAATGCGCAAAAGAGAATAAAAGGCAAACGCGCACGAAACATCACGTAAAAAAGTGCTTATATTGTTTATTAATTCTTCTGAACTAGTATGTGTATAAAATTTGTGCTATTTTCTGTCCAAAAAAATATTTACAAAACACGTGCAATTTGTCGCGGTTACTTGGCGTTACCACCTCTTTCGGTGGTTACGAAATTGAACTGCAACTTGAGCCGGCAGAATACCAAACGGGTGTAAAAGTTTCCAAGATATTTTTTTGCCGGGTAAATCGAATGTTGTTACCACTATAGAATCGACCCGTAAATATCAATTTAAAGCAGGCCTAGGCAATTTTGCAATTGAGGTAGTGTTAGTGAGAGCGCACCACTGAAATGCTGTCGTTTGTTTGTGTTCAGCAGTGTTGCCAGGATATAATTTATTTTGGAGCTAGATTTGAAAAAAAAAGAGCTAGAAAAGAGCTAGATTTATTCAAGAAAATCCAAAACATGTAAAAAATGAGCTAAAAGGCACTTAAGTATTGTATGTAAGTTTTTACATTTATTTCATACTAGCAGGGTACCCAGCTTTGCTCGGTATGTAATTAAGTAGTTAATAAATTCCTGCTAGCTGCAATTGCGAAAACAATTTACAGGCTGAGAAGGTCCTGAACAATATTTATTTTCCCACATTATATCTCCTCAAGTCATCCCCTGTCATTTTTCAAAGAAATATCAAATATACAGAAACAACTTATCTAGAGTTTTATTAAAGATATGCTGATACCCACATAGGACGGCAATGTACATATGCAATTGATTTTTGATTTAGCTGAAATCGGAAAAAAAGTGAACAAAAATTTTAGAGAAAGCGCGCTTTGTTTTTTTTTTTTTTGACAAAGTAAGTGAATTTTTCTTCATATAAATTTATGTAAGAAAAAAAATTTCATAGGTGCATACCTCCCTAAAAATCAGTATATCTTTTTTGTTTGTCGTTCGGTTTTGATAAAACAAAGTGTTTGAAAAATTATCAAGCTTGATAAATAGATAGATAAACTCAAAAATTATTTTTATTTTTGCGTCAAAGCCAAATGAAATCATTTTAATTCTGACTCAGAATTCAAAACGCTTAAAATATTTTTTCTGATTTTTTATCATGAGGGTAAGGTTGTTCAGAATCTTTAGCAACTAAGGAAAGTGTTTTTCACACACAATTTACTTACCTTTTCAATTTGATTCTTGTTCGCAAAATAAACATATGGCAACTGGGAAACTAAGTTGCCACATGGTACAGAATAAAATAATAATTTTGACGTCGATTATAAAAGAAATAAAAACTTTCTTCATTTTTCAATACAATTTGTACAAATAAATTTGGAGCTAAAAATGAAAAAAAGGACTAGAAAAAGAGCTAGGAGCTAAAACAGAATTTTGGAGCTAAACGCCAAAAAAAAGAGCTAGATCTAGCTCTAAAAGCACCAAAATGGCAACACTGGTGTTCAGTGCGTCGCTAGCTAAGAAAGAAGCAAGGTGGTGCGCATCATTTTTGTTATCGCGCAAGAAATAAATATTATTACACAATGTGTATGAATATAATTATTTCATGTATGTTGATCAATGCTTTTAGCAAAAGCAAACTTTTATGTTTTTTCATTTGATGTACGAGCCGTTGAAAGAAAATAGTTAACAATTAAACTAATGTTGCGCATTAGTGAAATACTTCCGCATAAGCTGTTGCTTTGTTGCTTGATAGTAAGACACTGAACAGAAATAAACAACAGCACTTCGTTTATCAGTGCGCTCACACAAGCGAAGCAAGCAAAGAGCGTAATAATCTGTGTGAATTTGGTTCTCAATTATACGGACAATTGTCGCACTAAATGCCTGGGCCTGATTTAAAGTCAATTTTTATTAGTAACCAACAAACTACGCAAGCACACTCAATAGCTTTTCCAAGAAGTGCAACAAAGAATGTAAATAAAAAACAAAGAGGTGATAGTTTGACATAAGAGTGGATGAGGAAGAAGAGGACGATATCCCTTTCCGACCGTATACGCACAATTGTGCATGTAGGTTTAAGTCTTAATATTTCCCCAAATACTTGAGGTAGAGTAAAATAAACTGACGTATACATATTGTGTAGTACATTAATAGAATACTTGTGGTGATAATTCTTACATAATTTTTATTTCATTTCTCTTTGTGTACAAATTTTTGGTGATACAGAAAAATGTAGTTGTAAATGTCAAGAAAAGCAAAATCGATAGTTCACAATACATTCATGATAATGTATATTAATGCTAAGTATAGAGGGTGATTCCATTCAAGTAAAGAATTAATCATAAGTAGTTCGAACTGAATACATATGTACGAGTTAATTTCTTGATAGAAAACATAACAGACAGTTATTGGTGTTAGTCAATGTTCGCGAATTTTTTCTGTTTTGGTGTTGCTGATTAAAATTTTTGCAAAAATTAGTCGAAAGAGTTAGTAAGACATTTTATTTTCCTTGTGTAAGCAGTGAAATTTAATATAAAAAAGTGTTATCACAATTGGAACAAATTAAGTTTAAATTGAAAAAGGGGAATAAAGTGTATTTCTGTAACAGAAATTATTGCATATTCAGGTTATATTAAAATTACATAATTTTGCGCATCCTGAAAACAAAGGATATATAAACAATTTGGAAAAAAACTTGTTGGCTATTTTATACACTAACTAAAGTGATAGGGTACAAAAATACAGACAAATTCATTGGCTAGATTTGCTATAGGTCGGGAAGGGAGATGTCATTTGCTACAACCATATAAATTATTTAATCATGGAGTACGTGGAGCGCCGAGGGGGTGAAATAACCCAAACGGTAATAAAAAAATGTGTGTTATTGCTCAACTGAATGTGAAATAATTTGTGTTATTGCATCATTTTGAGAAATAAGTCCAATTTTTTTTTCCACATTTGAGCAATAAACCAAAAACCTCATTTGTCGTATGAATATGCAGATTTACGACTGCAGCATACGTCCAGTAGAGCTGCGTAGAGTCATATATAAGTATACATATGTATGAACATTGTACATACATATGTACATTCTATGTTATTCTCAACCATGGCTAAATTATATAGGTTGCAGTGATCGGGCAACAACACGAAATTACCGTTTAGTGGCCTTTACACGATCACACGGCGTGACAAACATTTGCGGTTTGATGAGAAGTTTGAGCGTGTAAACATAAGAAATTCGTGTATGTCACACATGCGTGATGGTTTTCTAAAATTTTTGAAAACATGATGGTGTGACACACATGCGTGATAGTGTAAACGCTTGCATCATGCACGTAGTGTATTTTTTCAGTCGATAAGCAAAAATTGGAGGGTAATGACATCGCGGGAAAACAAAGAAATTTGGAAGGAGTTCTTCGAAGTGTATCGAAGCTTTACAGAAATCTGGAAAATTAAAAGCGAAGAATACAAAAATAGAATAAAAAAGAATGCTGCCTATGAAACACTTCTAGATCTTTTTCTAAAATGTCAAATACAAGTGCTGCAACCAATGCGCGTGCCATGTTGCTTCGTTCACAAATAACAGAGAAATGAAGTATGACAACATGCATGACCGTTTAAACGAAAGCAATTTTTTTTTTCATCACACCATGTTTGTCACGCCGTGTGATCGTGTAAAGGCCACTTTTGACGTTTGGCGTGTTCCAGTTAAACACAAACCCAGACCTGTATAAAATTTTGCATGTAAATGCAACAACAACGCTGTGATCTTGATATTTTTCTGGGTCAGTTTCTGATCCGTAGTAGTAGATTTTTTTTGTAGTAGATTTTTTGACAGCCAACCCTTATTTGCTTAGTAGCACAAACATGCATATGTATACACACTTATTTACAAAAACAACTCTCATGCAGCTGACCCGCATCGCTCCTGTTAAATTATGACCGTGACCCGACCCAGGTCAGCAAACTGGAACGCAACTGTTGTTTCGTACTTATGTCAAAAGGCACGTGTGAGACAAACGCCCAAAAACGTTCAGGCTTTTCACATACATTACACTCACAAATCACACATTTCCCTAAAATATTATCACGACGAACTCATTAAATATCAATTAAAGGTGAATTTTTATTAAGCGAATACTTTCCATTCAACGTCCAGTGGTAATACACGTCCAAAAATCTAGAGAGAGGTATGTATGTATCAAAAGACGCGTCTTGACAATAATCCGAAGGGGGAAAAGCAATATTTTGTTTCAGTGAAAAGTTATTAGTGAAAAACCGAAAATTTACCCAGTTCGGGGCGTGATCCATGGTATTAATGTGCAGAACACCTTTCTACATTGGCGGACTTCGGCCACGCTTAAAAAAAAACCCCTGGGCTACGCCATGCCAACTCCGGGTGGTTGCCTGAATATACTTTTTCACTTTTTTGGCTCAGCCTAATGTGCCATTACAACACCCAGAAATCATTTGTCCGATCGTTAGTGAGGTTTCGGTCTCAAACAGGTTTGATATGAGCCCATCAAGGTACCGATGTCGAACCGATCCTGTCTGCCAATGAAGTACTATATTTGAGCAATAAGATGATTAGTATCTCGTGGGGACACGCCATATGCCGGACAGATATTCGGAAAGTTGCGGTTCAGTCTGGATAGGTAAGAGTTTAACCTATTAAAATATCCAGAGCGAAGTTGGGCCAGCATCACCCTTGTCTCCCTAGGCAGTTCACGCTCCTCTTCGGCAACGATTGGAGTTGTTGCTTGAAGAACGCCGAGAGAGCTGACATAGGAGTTTACCGATTCTGTGAGGATAAGGTTAGGGGCCTGTCGGTTCACCTTAGGATCAAACGGCGTGGAAATCAGGAGCCGGATCTCGTCAAAATGTTTCCGTAGATGGCTCCTTATTCTCCTGGGGGCGGATTTTCGTTGACAAGACGCCTCACAGTGAACCGAAATTGAAAACTCTTGACTTTAAATTTACATTTTCATATTCTGTGATCTTTATCCGTTATTTATTGTTATCAGGCGCGTATTCAGGGGTTTCGGGGGTTCACCCCCCCCCCCCCTGAAATTTCCGAAAATTAAAAAATATACGTCTGTACTAGAATAATTACTCTATTCACTTTTAAAATCCCTCTTAAGAAATTAGCGTTAATAGCAAAATGAAAACACGAAAGAATAAAATTAAATAATATTTCACACTGAGAGAAGTTATTGGTAGTCGCTAATCAATTATCAGAGCAAGTCTGAGAGGTCACAACTAAATTCCTGCAACGGTTCACTCATTTGGCGCTTTAAGAAACTCGCGCAAAATTATCAGACTTGCTCTTCATAAGATCAACTTAGCATCTCATCTACATAGCATGTTAACAACAGCAAGAGTCATTCGAACTCAAGTCTGTTGAAATTCAAATTAACTGCTTTCTCTTAGACACTTTTGCCATAAGCTTAACCAAAAAAATGACCAAAAAGTTAAACAAAAATTACCAAGCAGTACACAACGCAGTCGTATTGAATTATCAGAGAAAGTAACAATTAGCGGGTCGATTCTATAGTGGTAACAACATTCGATTTACCCGGCAAACAAATATCGTGGAAACTTTTACACCCGTTTGGTATTCTGCCGGCTCAAGTTGCAGTTCAATTTCGTAACCACCGAAAGAGGTGGTAACGCCAAGTAACCGCGACAAATTGCACGTGTTTTTTAAATATTTACAAATTTTATACACATACTAGTTCAGAAGAATTAATAAACAATATAAGCACTTTTTTACGTGATGTTTCGTGCGCGTTCAATTTACAATGCAATATCGAATTGCTTGAAGAAGCGAACATTCAGTTGTGTATTGAGAAAGATGTCAACACATTTTTCTCAGTGTATAATGGTTGATGTTCGCTTATCCAAACAATAAGGAAAGAAGAATTTTCCAGGTCTGATCACCCTGCCAAATTCTTCTTTTCCCTGGTAGGATGGTGTAATGCTATGTGACAGTCATGACTCAATAATTTATATGGTTGATGTACATGACATATGGTCTTCTTCTTGTTGATCATAGTTATGCCAAACTATCACTTCTTTGTTTTTTGTTTACATTCTTTGTTGCACTTCTTGGAAAAGCTACTAAGTTCGATTTATATTGGAACGATTTTCCGTCATCCCTTGTCAATTTTTGTTTGTTTACAAACCGGTTTCGGCGATCCGCCATCTTCAGTGTAAGTTTTCGTTCTGATCTGTGTCTATCCGTTGTCCAGTATTTATAGTTTGAATGCTGTAGGTAAAGTTAGTATGCGTGTATATAGTTCGTGCGTTAGGTTCGTGTTTCACGAATGTTCCCGAGCGGAAAGCTGCAATAGGGTTGTTTTGAAACTCGTCTATTAGTTTGTTTGTCAGGCACTGCTGAACGCTATGTAATGTCAGGTAATGCTGAATGTTCTCGAGCGGCAACTCGTTAACTAGTTTGTGGGTCAGGTAATGTTAATCTTGTGCTTGAATAGAAGTCGGTAATTTTTGTCCTTTGGTTTGTTTTGTGTGTTCGCTCGTTTATCGTTACTTGTCTGGTTATTGTACCTGCTGCGTTGTTTTGTTTTTTGTAGACTAGTTTTAGAGGTTCGAATATTGCATCAGAATTGGTGCTAGTTTGTTCGTTTATTATTCTTCCGTCAAACAAACTAGCACCAATTCTGATGAAGCCATATTGGCTAAATAAAAGTAACACTACTCTTTTATTTATCAATAAAAGTATATACACGCTTATTTTAGTAAAGTATATACACGTTTATTTTACTTGGCGTCTTTTTGGAGTGGTAAAGTTATCTACGCTTATTTACATGCCAATTTAACAGAGCTGACACTTAGCTGGAGTGGTAAAGTATATTACACCCTTATTTTACAGTCTTCCACGAGGTTCAGGGCCGATTGGAGCAGTTCCCTTAGGGTCTGAAGATGCCTGCCGGTGGCCGTAAGAGCGATGTCGTCGGCGTGATTGGCAACCGGTGTTTTCCAGTTCCAGAAGTAGGGTGTTTACGGTTAGGTTCCACAGTAAAGGAGATAGGACTCCCCCTTGAGGAGTGCATCGAGATGCGTATCGCACTATTGAGGCCTCACCTAGATTAGCCTGGATAGTTCTCTTTGCCAGGAGCTGGCTAACGAATTCCCCCAGCGGAGGTTCCAGTCCCGTTCCCCGAAGGGACTCGATGACGGCCTGTGGAAGTACGTTATTGAAGGCTCCTTCGATGTCGAGACAGATACCCAGAGTACACCCTTGAAGGCAAGTTCCTTTTCTATCGTTGTGGTAATAGCATGGAGTGCTGTTTCTACGGACTTACTCTTAGAGTATGCGTGTTGAGCCTTCGAGAGGTCAAGGGGGCGCAGATTATCCCTAATGTGCGCGTCTAGTATTCTTTCCAGTACCTTAAGAAGAAATTATGTAAGGCTTATAGGCCGAAAGCCCTTTGGTTTTGAGTGCGAGAATCGTCCTCCTTTTGGTATGAAGACTATCTTGGCCTCGGTCCATTTATGCGGAACGTGGCATAGCCTAAGACATGATGTGTAGATTTCGGACAGAATGGGACAGAGAATGCCTCTGTCCGGAGATTTAAAAGGGTCGAAGGTTCCAATTGCCCATTCGACTTTTTGGGGGGCGATTATCTCCTCTATAGAGTCGTAAATTGTCCTGCCATTGTCGGCTGTAGGTGGCTCCGTGGAACAGCCTGGGAAGTGTGATGTCCAGTCTCCATTCGGTTTCTGGATGAAGGTCGGAACAGTGGGACTTTTAGATAGAACTTTACGCAGTCTATTTGCCTCTAAGTTTGTTTCAATGCTGGTACAGAAGTCCATCCATGAACTCTTCTGGGCTTTGTTGATTGCTTTTTTGAAAATTTTCAAGGCCTGCTTGTATTCGTGCCAAGAACCAGTCCGCTTAGCTTCATTAAACAATCTCCTGCTATTTTTCCTGAGTCGGGAATTTTCGGAGCTCCACCTAGGTGGTCTCGTCGCTTTCCTCGGTCTGGTAACCGGACAGGAGACGTTAAAAACAGCGTTACAGGACTCTGTGATCGAGTCTACCGCTTCGCCAATTTTAGACGATGAGTCGAGCTCACCGATCGAAGCCGACCCGTTTTCCAGATGTGTGTGCGCTTCATCAGATCTTTGCGGTAGGCCGAGTCTACCGTGAGAAGTGTGTTTATAAAGCGAGTGTGATAGAACGTTCCAATCCGTTCTCTTCCTATTTCTGTAAGCTGCAAGAGTAGGTGGTCTTACAAGGAGACAGAAACAAATGTATTTATGATCAGAGAAGGAGTTGTCCCTTGAGACATGCCAGTTCTCAATTTGGCCCAGTACCGGACCAGAGATTAGCGTAATGTCAAGGACTTCCTTTCTGTTTACGGTAACGAACGTTGGTTCACTTCCAAAATTGCTTATATACAGATTGTGTAATAGAATAAAGTCAAGAAGGCACTCACCTCTAGGGTTGGTATCAGTAGAACCCCATACTAAATTGTGTGCATTGGCGTCCGCTCCTATAATCATCGGCAGCTTTCGTCGATTTGCCTCCATCACTGCGTTTGTTAGGCATCGGGGGCTTCGTGCGCCATGTAGGCTGCAGTTAGCCAGATTTGCTTGCCTTCAACTTCGAGGCTGATGCTCGCTGTATCTGCGTCGCTGAAAATGGATAACAGAAAGTGAGAGAGGGTCTTTTTAACAAGAATTCAAGCTCTGGTCATACCTGTAGTTGGGGTCTTAACCACCTGGTAGGCATCAGAGGTTAGTCCGCACACCTTGTTACCGACGATCCAAGGTTCTTGAATAAGTACGAGCTCCTCGGCTGTTTCACCGAGGCGCAAGAGAAGGGCAGCCGAAGCTGCCTTGGAGTGATGCAGGTTGATTTGAAGAACCCGCATCATCAGAATTTACAGGTCGGTATCCGAGCCCTCGTCCATCGCCACCGCCTCTTCGCGTTCGGGAGCGGCTATGACTGTGATGTCATGTGCCGCGTCCTCCGCGTCAGAGTCGAGTAGCTGGCTCTCGGACTGGTGCGCCCTCCCAACGGGTTCACTCAAGGTGCTGCCCGTGGGACCTTCACCGCCTGCAACGGTCTGCTAGGCGACGGAAGCATCATCCGCTCCACTCAAGGCGTCTTCGCATGAAGTGCCCCCATCGCTGGCTTTAATTGAAGGACCAGGTTCACTCACGGTGCTTCCTGGTTCTTCCGCCCCAGTATCATCCGTTGCGGGTTCACCCTTCTGGATCCGCAGGGTGATGGAGTAGAAGCAGTAGCTGATAACTCCACCACAGGATTCCAGAGCAGGGAGAGAATCTTCGCTAATGACTAGCGTCACATAGCGCTGCTTCTCCCTGACCTCACTAACCCTTACTACCCTCCATTCGCTGGTGGGTATCCCTGCGTTCCCATTCTGGATGTTTTTCAAGATGACATCCGGTGTCGACGGCTCGGCCGCTGGAATCCAGGCGCAGGCTCGTAGCCTGCAAGGAATCTCGTTCCTATGCACCGCTACCAGGTCTGCCCCGGACCACAGCTCGCCTAACGCGGAGATTGCCTCCTTGTATAGCTTAACCGAGGGCTCATCGGCACAGGAGCCCATCTTGATCCTCCGCTGATACCAGCCGACATCGCGGATGATAGGTGCAGGGCCCGGAAACATCTCGAGGACTTTTCCGTAGACCCCGCACAGACCAATTAGAACCGACTTCCAGTTGTCTGGAGTGATATTGCCGTCTGGGTGTCCTTTGTCCAGTACCGCGAGGGTGAGGTGGTCTTTGGCCACTGCTTCGCGTTCCTACCTCGCGGGTAGGAGGTTGGTGGCCCAAGTTAGGGAGGCTTTTTGGTCCTCCGTTAGTCCGCTGGGGGGCACGCTTCCTAGTCGCGACACTATCTTGGCCGCAGATCTACGGTCCCGTTGCGCCCTAACGGAGGGAGAAATTTTCCGCCCGCTATTCGGTGCTAGCTGAGCGGCACTGCTAGGTGCCCTTGGGCTGTACGCCCTCCCGTGGAGGGATTGGGGCAAAACCTTTGGGCTGTTTTATGGTGCCTGGAACAGGCCTAGGAAGACTGGCCGTCTGCCCACTGCTCCCCACGTTTGCCGTACCCTCAAGGGGTTTGGCCGGTGCGGTTACGCGTGGTAACGGCTTTCCCTCAAGGGGTTTAGCCGCACCACTTTGTGCAGACGACCGAAGTAGGGAGGCTGCTGGCAGTACTCGGGCGAGTAGCCCTAGTGGGGCTGACTCTTTTTGGTACGTTTTTACCGCCCTGTCCAGTCAAACGTGACCCCCCCTAAGATTTTGGGGTGTAAGACGGTTGGTAGCTTGACACCATCAACGTAAACGTCTAGTGCCATGATCACCTGCGTTGCCCACGTCGTGAATAGTGTGGCCGAGGACTTGGTCGGTGATAATGTCTGGTTTCCCCCAGCAAAAAATTCGGACAGGGCTGGGAGGTATGAATTTATGCAAGAGCAGAGCTCTTCAACGGAGGTGCTACCAATATCATGCAATCATCGGCGTATGAGACGATTGGTACACCTTCTGGTGGGGGTGAAGCCTCGATATATAATAGTTAAACAGAAGCGGGGATAGGACACCACCCTGTGGCACATCTTTTTAACTGTTCTGTGCTTTGACCTTGCGTCTCTGAATTCAACCGACAATTGGCGGCCACTCTGATAGTTAGCGGTCCAACGGGAAGCGACGAATCTCCCAGGTCTTTCAATAGTTGCGCATGGTTGACCGTGTCGAAGGCTTTAGCCAGGTCAAGTGCAACCACCACTGTCCTGTGATTTAGGCGCTTTTGGTTAAGTCCGTTGCCTACCTGAGTTGTGATGGCGTTCAGTGCTGTGGTGGTGCTGTGGTTTTTGCGAAAACCATGCTGATTTTAAGCGAGCCGCAAATCTGCGGTGTAGTACGGGGGTAAGACAGAGTCCAACACTTTCACTACTGTGGAGGGAAGTGATATCGGACGATATGACTCCTCCACGGCAGCTGGCTTGCCAGGCTTTAGTAGTGGTACCACCTTTGCCTCTCTCCACCTTTCAGGAATGGCAAAGGTGGACAAGGAAACGTTGAGTATGTGTTTTAGGTATCTGACTCCCCAATCACCAAGATGTTCCAGCATCAGCATGGAAATCTCATCGGGGCCTATGTATTTGGTGAGGCTAGATCTCCGAAGGCGCTCTCTGTGGCAATAAGAAAACCATCCCGGTCGGCTTTATTGAGATTGGTAAATGTGCGGTTCTCAGCGGTGACAAAGTCGGTGGGTCGATCGATTGAAGTAGGTGATCTGAAGCAAGCGTTAGCATCGGACGCCAGTCAACGCAGTTTATGAGGTCTACGCTGACTATGGTGAGATCTGGCGAGCTAGAGCAGTTAACCGCTATTCTAGTGGGGACATCCCCATTTATAGTGAAGAACGTTGAATCGTCCAGCTGATCAGCCAGCTCCTGTCCCCTACCATCAGCCTGTAGACTTGGATGCCACAGGTCATGGTGTGCATTAAAGTCATCAAAGATAACACGTTTCTCACCCCCGAGAAACGTATGAATGTCGTGGTGGTAATCCCTCGGACAGGAGGTATGTAGATGTTAAATATTATCAAACAAAAATGGAAGACTTACAAAATTGTTATTTATTTCGTTTATATCTACGTCGACGAGGGTAGAGAGGTCTCCTTTGGGCTTACCTATCCCGATTTCCTTAATCACGTTCCAGGTAGCCCTAGAGTCCAAGGCAGAAGTGAACCTTTCTTTATAGAAATTCTGTTTTGCCGCACGGATGGATTTGTTTACTGCTAGTCTAGCCGCTTTGAAGCAGATATGGGCATCGCTAGTTCTGTACCTTTTCCACCGCGAGTATGCAAGGTTCAATTAAATTTTTTTTAGTAGCATTAAACCAGGGATGATTGTTGTGTCTAACCGTTTTGACTTTTAGTGGAACATAGCCGTCAAAGAGCCTATTAACGTGGTTTTGCAAAAACATGGCCTGGTCGTCAACCGATGTCAACGTTCGCATCAAACTCCATTCGACCGTCTCCACATCTGCAGCAAAGGAACTGTAATCAATACGTCTAAAGTCACGATACTTAAATGAGCATGTCTTACATGTTGTTTGGAAGTTGTAACAAAGAAATATGAGGCCGTGCTTTGAAAAACAAGATGCATTTACATATATATATATGTCATACCTAACGTTTTATCTACCCTGGGGCATGGCACCGCCTACTTTTCCAAAAATATATATACACGCTTATCATGAATTGCGACGGTTATCCCGTCGTATTAACGTCGGTAAATTGGCATCATTGATTGCGTCGTTGCTCAGAAATTCTCCCGCAAATTTAGAAATTCGTCAGATAGGCATCATTGTTTACGTCGGTAAATTGAATTTGACAGTTTTTATGATAATTTTTTATGAAAAAAAAACTGTAGGGAGCAGAATAAAATTGCAAAAAAATTTAAAAAGAAAATACTTAAATAAACGAAATTTGATTTAAATATGTCGCGTCCGGCCACAAATCGACTGCAATACGAAAGACTGGTTGAAATCATGACGGAGAGGACAAACATTGCCGAGGGACACCCCACATCATCCAAAGAAAATGTCCAGAGCTTCTTGGAAGAGGTTGGTGTCCAACTCAACAGTCTTGGTCCTCCAATTAAGGATACGACCACCTGAAAAAAGGTTTGTTCTTGGTTTTAATTTGGTAATTGTATAGATGCTAAGTTAGCTGGAAAAACACGTCGTGAGAAGGGTGGCCAAGAATTTAGTCGATGACATTGGTTCCGTGTGGGGAAAAACCGCCAAAAGTTTAATCTGGAGCACAGCTCGTCAATGGAAATATCAGTTGCCATTATCGTGCAACTCCGGTGGACATTAGTCTGTGACACTATAGTGTATACTTGCTACATCCTAAGTCGATTTGATCCTTAGTTTCTGGATTCCACAGACGATTGTCTACCATTTATTGGACCAATCTTCCAGATCTGAAACTAGCTGCGCATGATTGACTGGGTCAACGGTTTCGGCTGCGACTTATCTCTACAGTCTACAGTTAGGTTTTAAATGGGAACAACCAAGGTGTTAAGCGATAATTTGAAAACAGCCACTAGGTATCTACAAATGTCCCCCCTGAAATGTTTCAGCACCTTCCTTCCTAATCGCCTAGATGCTTAACGTCAGAATGGCTACTCCGTTGGGGCCAATGGCTTAGATGGTTTCGTCTTTTTGGTGGCAGGGGTTATGGTAGTGGGACAGGAAGAGGCAGTGAGAATTTTTCATATAACTAAATAGATCTAATTACTCGTCTATGTCATTCTAACATCGGCTTTATTTGCATACAGGTTTGGTTGGACTACAAAAGTGCTACGAAGAAGAAGATCACTTCTAACAAAATTGAGTCCAGGGCGACTGGCGGTGGGAGTAAACGCATGCACCCTTTCAATAGTTTGGAAGAAACAGTCATACGAATTTGCAGATTGGAAACTTCCACTGATGGTGTCAAAGGTACAAATCATTGGGGAAGAAGACAAAACTCAAGTGCAAATGTTACTGCTTCTGAACCTCCAATACTACCAGATAACCTCGATTGCTCGATGCAATATACGCCTGAGGATGCCCCAAGCACTTCTCGTAGGCAGAGTGCTGGTCAAAAACAAGACACCACCAAAATTTTCCTAGAAAAGCTAGTAAAACTCCAAGAAGATTTTAACAAGTCTACAGCAGAATTTTATAAAATGTGTGAGGAAAAGATGGACGAGTTCAATGAAAAGTTCTGCAGGCTGAACGGTTACAATGAGGAAATGTTGGAAGAGGTGCGTCGTCACAACATTGCGATGGAAACGTTGAAAAGGGAGGAAATCGATCGACATCATCCCTACCAGAACACTGACCGTCATTTGACACAACATCTGATCTTCAGTACTGTCAGTCTAATTTTCAGCGCTCCATACAAACTTTACATCACAGACACAGGGGGGCTTGCGCAAAGCTGATGTAAACAAATGTGTACGTGTGAGCATTTGTTTCACTCTGACACAGTGAAATCGCCTTTTAATTAAGCATAGCGCTGTACTGTTCACTCCCACGTGCTTTATAGCATCACCGCTGTCTATAAAACTGTCATTTACTGTCATAAATGATGCAATACTGTTTACCAATGTTTTTGCATAGAGAACAATTTATTTTTTTTACATCTTAAAATTTCTTGAACATTTGTTTTCTTCTATGTTTCAGCTAAAATAAGGACGCTCATTAAACATTACAAAAATTCAAACTTAAAGTACTTAATGTGCGCCATACTTGTTGTAGGTTGGGGTGGTGGCTTTGGAACTTTTGCCGGCATATCCTCCTCGAGGTTCAGGAAAGCTTGCTCCAACACTCCTTGAAAATAATTTTTTTGTTAGAAATGATATTACTAGCCATTAACATTTTATTTACCTCGTAACACTACATTTTTAAAAGTTTTCGCTTAGAATGCGTGCTGGTTGAAAATTTTCTAGGAATTTTGAAAATGCACCACTACTGATAATCATTTGATAGTCAAATGACAGTCACTAACGACCATATGATTCAACTGGACGAACTATTCTAGCCTACATACAATTACATTTTCCGTCTCACACTGATAACAGCGACCCCTAATTGTCACTGTTTTGGTCAGTACATGGTCAGCACTGAAATTTTGAGTGTGAGTGTGCTAGTTAAAAAAATCAGCGTTTCTGGTAGGGATATGTTTGAAAAATAATTAAAAACTACTACAGCCTAATATAAACACACTCCGGTAGTTATTTGTCAAAAATGTTAGAAGCAAAAAAGTACTTACAGCCTCATTCTCTTTGACGATAACGTGCCCAAAACGATCGTCGTTTGTGTGTTGGTAGCATGAATAGCAATACGATAGCCAAAACGATAGTCAGCACGATAACAGCTGACTCTTACGTAACGAAAGTGCTTAATCGGTAATCTGTTTGACGATTATCGTCTGACAATACGAAAACAAAGTGTCAAAATCAAACAAGAAGGGAATTGCTATCGTTGTTGAGCAGATGGAAGCCGCAAACAAAAGAAGTAAGTATTATTATTCAATTTTCCACTATTGTTGTTAATTATTGTTATTTATTTATTTTAAAAGATTCCAAAAAGAATCCTAGCACCCGGCAAATTTTGAACTGACGAGAGGAGCACCAGTGTTTGGAGCCAGTAATATTGCCTTCGAGGAGGAATATGGCCTCAAAGAAGGGACGTGTTTAGCAGTTGCTTCCTAAAGGAAGTATTACCGCACATCAAAACTATGAAATAACTATTCACAGAAATAAATATTTAAAAATTATCTTATGAACTATTGATACCGATGGATTTTGATATCACATTAGTCACATTACGCTATCTCTGCCGTTCCATTCTTAGCGCACCTTCCTCCGACAAAGCCAAAGCAACAGCTTGATACATTATTATAAACGAAATATTCCCGATTTATTAATAACAAAAAAATTATAAACCTTTTCACTAAGTCAAAACACAGGTGCCCAGAGTTGCAAAATTGACATTTGATTTCGTTTAGTTGGCGATAGACGTAAGCCTACACGATAATCGTCAACGTAACATTCATGCTACCAAAAGCACACGATATCGTCAGCGCGGGTATCGTTCGTTAAGCGTATCGTTCGTCAAAGAGAATGAGGCTGTTAATAAGTATGTATGACAGTTCCAAACGGTTTTGAATTTTCTTAATGTCGCTCTTCTTTTAGTGGGCACATAGGTATCAACTTTTACAAACAGGTACCCTGAAATATTTTCATAGAAGATTGTCCGAAACCGGAACGAAACCCTAATCTAAATCGAAATAAATGTTGAATAATGAAACCGGCAGCACTTAGAATCATTGCGTTTATGCTATAATATCCTTCCCCATCGACGCACGTGACAACTCCTGGAAAGCGGCTTCTGTTGAAAAAATCTAATTTGGCTTCTCTTTTTTCTTCGTTTGTCATTTCGAACCTACTCCATTGCGAACATAACTTTTCCTCCATTATTGTTAAGCATCTTTCCAGAATGATAAACGGGGCAGTGAAATAACGCCCGGGGAAATAACGCCCGCCGAAAAAAGGAAATAAGGCCCGCGGGCCTAGTTTCCATTTATAATAAAATTATAACTATGTTTAGGAAGGACATCACCGTGGCGGTAGCCACGGCTATGGCACACACCCGGAGTTGGAATGGCGTAGCCCAGGGTTATTTTTTGAAGCGCGGCCGAAGGCCGCCTACGGGGAAAGGTGTTCTGCACAGAAAAAACATGGATCGGGCCCCTAAATCAGGATTTGACCTAGGTAATTTTTTGGTTTTTTGTTAATAACTTTTCACTGAAATAAAATATTTATTTTCCGGTTTCGGATTCTTGTTACAGAGGTCAAAACGCGTCTTTTGATACACCTCCCGATATTTTTGGACGTGTATTAGCAGTTACATACGGTCGTAAAGAATTACCTTAACTTCATTTTTTATTTATTTTTTATCAACTTAGGAAGGCCCTTCCTCGTTTTCCGTATATAAGGAAAGTATGCGAACTACAAGCTGTGTTGGATCGCCTAAGGATTATTTTTTATAAGCGCTACCTAATGCCGAGATAAAATGAGAAATAACGCCCGTTGCAAAAAAGAAATAACGCCCGCGGGCTTTGTTTCTTTTCTAAAAGGAAATAACGCCCGCGGGCATTATTTCTTTTCTGAAAGGAAATAGCGCCCGCGGGCATTATTTCTTTTCTAAAGAAATAACGCCCGCGTTATTTCACTGCACCTGATAAACACAGTGGATTGAGCCATGCCAATGTCGTTGTCCTTTCCAACACCATGTTGGTATCCTCCTTCTGCAAGGAATCTCAGTGTACAAACGACATGGCCTAATGCAGTGACTCCGGATTTGTGGCTTGGCCCAATAACGTCTTGCACCACATCCAAAACATATTTCAAGGCTTCTTTATTGAGGCGAAAGTTTTTTACAAACCTTTTGGAACAGAATATCGACAGCCACACTGCAAAACCCTGTATGTTCAAAACCAAAAAGTTTTCAGGAGAGGGAAAAAACTGTAATAATTATAACGTATGTATATGAGCAACGGTTATTTCATTTCACCACTGGAAAGAAACGGGAAGTTGTAACCCGATTTTGACTGAATTTTAATGTGCGAAATATCACGATCTATGGGAAAGGCTCAGAACCTTATTTTTGGAAAAATAGTGACTTACGGGGTTTTGCAGTGTGGCTGTCGATATGTAAATATGGTTTTGCTAAAGTTAGTTAATTATTTTTTGCAGAAAAACTTACGCTGTATCGTCTAAATCAAAGGGATCACAAGCATCTCTTAAAATTGTTCGCTGTGTCCTCAAGCTTTTGAACTCAGCTTGTTAATCTTCCAAAAGAATAGCCGCTACTGCAATCGAATTCATTTTTTTCTAGGTACTTATTTTATGGATTTTAAGATTACACTTCTTTGTTTTCTTGAGTAATTTGGTTTTGTTGAAAATTCCGCTTTTTATACCTTTCATGAACATGAAATGGTATTATAACTTTGGTCCGATGTTTGTAAGTATGAGAAGAAGAAGAGATAGACCCACCATTAAGTATACCGAAATGATCAGGGCGACGAGCTGAGTTGATTTAGCCATGTCCGTCTGTCCGTCCGTCCGTCTGTCCGTCTGTCCGTCTGTCTGTTTGAACGCAAACTAGTCCCTCAATTTTGGACCTGTCTCGATGAAATTTGGTATAGGGCCGCCATTTTGCATGGGATTAATCATTTGTCGGAACCAGCCAGATCGGACCGATACAAAGCATAGCTCCCATACAATCGATTGTTCCGATAAACGGGTTTTGGTCTATAAATCTTGCAATTAAAAAGCTGAACTTTTCGTACATATTGTATAAGTAACATGTGTAGTGAAAATGACTCAAATCGGACCAACCAAACATATAGCTCCCATATAATCGATAGTTTCGATAAATGGGTTTTGGGCTATAGATTTTGCAGTTAAGAAGCTAGGAACGTAAAATTTTGCAGATTTGGTACTTATTACATATGTGATGTGTGTAGTGAAAATCATACAGATCGGACTAGCATAACATATAGCTCCCATATAATCGATTGCTCCGATAACTCTGGTTTGGGCCATGTATTTTCAAATTAACAGTTTTGAAGAGTTTGTACCAATTGTAAGTAAGGATCGGACACTTAAAAAAGTTATGCGTATTCATGAAAGGTATGAAGCCTTCGGCACAGCCGAAGACAGCCCTTTCCTTACTTGTTTGTTTGTTTATTTTGACAGCTGATCAAGTGAAAAATCTGGAAGCACTAATTCGAAGTTTGGAAGTTTAGTTGGCAGCACTAGCTACGAAACGTCGGAATTGCCAATACCAATTTTCCCGCATTCGGTCAGTTTTTTCCCTTTCCGATGGAAGCTCGCGCGAAAAGTTCATAAAGATCGCTAGAGTACTTTGGACGCCTATAAAGGACACACAGACACACATTCAACGCTGGCAACGCTTTCTTCAGGGAAATTACAAATTTGTTCATTGCGATTTTACAGGCGAACAGGAGTGAAATAAAATGTAAGCAATGGAGCCAGCCAGAATATTAAGCAAGTATTTTAATGCTGACCTGTAATATTTGTAAAAATTATAAGGAAACAATTAACTTTTTCCAAAAACAACTTTTTTGAACTCACATTGAATCACTTAGCTCCAACGGGGTAGAATTGTCCCTTAATTGCCTCCGGATTGCTTTCACACTTAAATTCTTCTCGCTTTCTGTCAAAAACAACCTAAGCAATATACATTTTTATAAATATTTTCGAAGCTTTTTTTTTACTAAAATGCACACTTGTCTACAAAATTTACAAAAATAGTAAGTAAATTTATTTGTTGACTAATAATTTGAAAAAGAGATTCAGCTGATTCGAAATGAACGTCGTTTCGCCCGAAATTGGCGAAACCAGTTCGTCCGAACAAAGAAAATGAAGGCCAATATTCGGTCGGGCAAACTTTGCGATAAGGGTGATTATTGCTTACATGTTCACAAAAATAAACGAAATGAAAGTTAATGTTTCTTCCGCTAATCTTCACAATTTTGCGAACTTAGGGGCTACATATGTTTCGAAGTGTGTATCAATAATAAAGATGTGATACGTGAATTACTTCACCAAAATCGGATGACTTCCAAATAAAACACACATGTAAACAAAGTTTTGCAATTATGAGACTACTTTGTTCCAAGGTACAAACTAATAACAAGTTTAGTACATAGCAAAATTACACAATTTTAGTGCATAGGCTGTGTACCAATCCGTAACATTTTACCCAGAGGAAAAATGAGGTGAACAAATTTTCTATGGTGTACAAATATTTTCCATTTTGCTGTGCCAAATGAAATGGAAAATTTTGACAGTTGTAAATTTTGACATCTGAGAAAAGCACATGCGAAAGCAAATATTCTGTGAATGAAATGTAAATTTACGTATTTTTTCTGCCATTCTATTTGATATTTTTTGCTTTAAAAGATATTTTACCGTTTAATAGCGTATCGGCATTCGCAGTTGTCAAAATTTTACCTAGCCACATGGGCTAGGGGAAATTGTGATATTCGTCTTCACCACAATAAATGTCAGAATTTTCTCCCGGACAACCGATTGGCACACAGCCATAGCATAAGTACACACTTTTAGACACTTCCAGGGCTGCCACCCTACTATGCGAATGACAGAAAATAATCGACTTTAATTGCGAGGTTAAAACGCGTCTTTTCATACCCCTCCCGAAATTTTTTGACGTGTTTTAGCAATTTACGGAATTAAAAAATACCAATTCCAATCATCTATTCGACAGTACGTAACTGCTAGTACACGATCACAAATATCGGGAGGATTATTAAAAGACGCGTTTCAGTCCCAGCAACGCGAATCTGGGTTCGGAGAGCAATTATTGTTTGAGAGATATTTGTATTCAAAGTTCACAAATTTCTGTAATTTTCATGTGGTTGTTGTAATCACATATTGGACCGGTTAAGCGTTATTTTTTTGAAGGACGGCCAAAGGCCGCCTATGCGGTAGGGTGTTCTGCACATACGTACTATGCATCTCGTCCCGCGTTTGAGATCTGACCTCAACCATTTTTCGTTTATTTAACAATAACTTTTCACTGAAACATTGATTTTCCGATTTCGGATACTTGTTAGGTGGAAACGCGTAAAGCGGTGGTATTGAATTACCTGACTATATATACATACTCTCAAGAGAGTATGTGAGTGTTTAGGTGACTTTATAGTATACGTACTTAAGCAGGCCGGGGGCGGGGCTTAACCTCCAATGGCCAAATCTAAGTTGCAATGATTTTGCAAAAATTTTTAAAATGCAGTTTATAAATTTTGCATTGAATCTTGACTCATAACTCTCGACAAAATTAGTTAAAATAATTTTACGGAAGCAGAAATCGGTGAAAATTAAGGTTGGCCAATACATAAGTCCGGCACTTTGAATTGCACTTGGAGCTTTCCGAAATTACAAAGTTGTGTAGCATATCACACACTAAATCAAAAAGAGTCACAACTCAGAATCTGAGTAACTTTCAGTTAATTGCTTCTGGATCGCAAAAAAGTGATTTGATTTTTAAAAACTTGACATCACTGTGCTCTTTAAAGAGTAACGATAATAGTCAAAAAGAAAAATATTGTATGTACTGGCTGCACTACTTTTTATTAGGCAATCTATGCCAAGAAAGCGACCTAAAAAAATTTTGAGTTGTGACTGTTTTTGATTTAGGGTGCGATATGTTCGTTTGGCATTGTTAAAAAAAACTGTTCTGTAGCCCGTTTCTTTATCTCATCGATAAGATTTTTAACGCAAACTGCAACCTATTATGTAGTTATCGCTGAGCAGTGTTTTGATAAAATTAACGAAGCCTATAATAGATAGATAGATAGATAACAAGCGTAAAATCCAAAATAATTGCATTGTGTGCAAGTTTTTAATGTTTTATTAATATCTGTTACAAATATGTTCTTTGAAAAATATAAAAACAAAAAAGTTGAAAAAAAAAATGTTTTCCCACGATTCGAACTGGAAGTCCCCCGCTGGTTAGGGCAACATCACAACTATTAGGCTATTAAGACAATTGTGTGGCGTGATCAAATGTTCTATTTGGCACCTAAGAATTGTAGCCTATCATTTTATCATTTAATTTTTACATAACACACCACGAAAATATCGCAAGGTTATTTTTTTTCATACAGAAACACTTTTCATAACGAAATCGTTACGAGCTATGCGATAAAAACTCATTCGTTATTATGCCGCAAAGTTATAGTGTCTATACACAATGCGTCTGAGTCAAGAGTCAATTTAGATGTATTAGTGGAAATGTGTATGTAGTAGCTACACCGACATGACTCTGGCATGACTCAAGGAAATCAAAATTAGTTTGATATTTTGCTGTAACTCGCCCGTCAAATTTTGATAGTCAATTGCCAAACCCGTTAAAAAAATAAATAACGGAAAGAAAAATTTTTTTTTTAGTTTCAAAAATGTGGCCAATAAGTTCAATATGGAGGAAAGTAAAAAGTTTTCACTTGAAGTCAGCTTAGCATATAGGTCTGCGATATTCATCTGGAACCTTCTGCAATGAAAACTATTCATAAATGAATGACGCAAGTGAGGCCAGAATGACGGCGAGTCAACATGTACACATATGACTTGCGAGTCAGACGCACTATGTATAGACCCAATTACAGAAACGGGCTACAGATAACAGAAAATGTTTATTTTGTGAAAACAGTGCTCAGTTTCAATTAACAAGTACTGTAAACAGTACTATTCAGGACCTGGTTAATTAGTTTTTGATGAAGCAGAATTATGATTAATCAAAATAATGAATTTGTTTATTGGCCGTTATAAATCTATATATTACTTATTTATTTCCGAGCTCTAGGCCTATTTTAAATAAAACAACTACATTTTTGTTGTTATTTATTTATTTTCAATATTTCACCATCAGGAATCTTCCGCTGTTTTGCAAAGTCTTAGCCAGTACAATTGGTTGTGGTTGTGTCAAGTGACCAGCTCACTTATACTTTTTTCATGAGTTTTGACAGAATTCTTTTCCGTACCTCGAAGGGTTGCAATGTTAAACCGACTTTAATTATAGCCAAAATTTTTGGCATGCGGAGCAATCTAATTACAAATTTTCAAAACAACAAAGAAAATGCTATATTTTACGCAATTGAAAATCCCGCACTCACATGTGATAAAAAATTACCCTTTTTTATAACAATATGGCAGCATTTCAACCGTCGTACAATACATCTCTGTTAACACCAAGACATTTTTAGTAAATAAATTATATTTCGTGATATTTTATAAAAAACAAACATTTTCAATTGTAACAAATATTACAGTTTAAAATAGTCAATATTCATGATATTAATATGTTTTGTGACCTTATATATCTTGAACAACGCATAATTTCAACATTTTTTTTGCAGTGAATTTTGCAACTTTAACAACAAATTATTAATAAGCTATTGACTTCCTAGACAAACAGGGACAAGTTTTGTGAAGAGTTTGAGTTTGGTGAGACATGGCGTTCAGTGATAAGTGTTTTTAATTCTTTAAAGTGAAAAATTATAAGCAAATCGGGTAAATTTTGAAGCTTCCTTACATACAATTTTGCAAATTTAAACACGTAGTTCGGTCTTTTGTTTTGTGTTCTGTGCGACCCCCTCTACCCTTCCAAAAAAATAAAAAATTTCTAGGATCGGTGCATCCTCGAAAATATTCCCCAAATAAATGAAGACTCATCGAACTCGCCACCGTATTGTGGCGAATGCTCGAAACCATGGCATACGTGTACAGGTAATATAAACTCAGCAGCTGATTAGATTTTTTCATTTTTATTTTCTCTAAACTGTCAAACTTTGGATACTTGTGCAGTTTAGGGGGCCCACCCAAAACTAGACCAAAAAAGCCGAGTGGGGTGTCAAAAGACGCGTATTCACGTCTAGATTTAGAATCTGAAAAGATATTTTTGTTTTTTCAACCGTTCAAAAGTTACTTGCAGTTAAAGTTCACAATTTTCTGTCATTTTCATGTGGTTGTTGTAATGGCACATTAGGCTGAGCCAAAAAAGTGAAAAAGTGGCACGCGGAAGGACATCACCGTGGCGGTAGCCACGGCTATGGCACACACCCGGAGTTGGAATGGCGTAGCCCAGGGTTATTTTTTTAAGCGCGGCCGAAGGCCTCCTACGCAGAAAGGTGTTCTGCATATAAAAAACATGGATCACGCCCCGAGTTGGAAAGTTTTACTCTCATAACTTTTGAACGGTTGAAAAAAACAAAAATCTCATTTCAGATTCTAAATCTAGACGTGAATACGCGTCTTTTGACATCCCACTCGACTTTTTTGGTCTAGTTTTGGGTGGGCCCCCTAAATGTTCACTTGAGGCGCTATTACACTGAAAATACCTGTCATGTCAAAACAAAAATCTCATTTCAGATTCTAAATCTAGACGTGAATACGCGTCTTTTGACACCCCACTCGACTTTTTTGGTCTAGTTTTGGGTGGGCCCCCTAAATGTTCACTTGAGGCGCTATTACACTGAAAATACCTGTCATGTCATGTTTTCTTGCTAGAAACCTGTCTCAGTTCTCAACTTCAGTTTTTGAAAAATTTGTATATTCATTTACACATGTCTGGCACCTCCTATTATGTTTTTTTTTTTTCGTGTTATATATTTTAGAAGGCTTAAATCATGATACAATAAACAGGTATACGCAGGAATAAAAAGCAACCCTGCTATGTATTTTGCTGGTCGGTAAATTGTCAATAATTTCTTGTGTCAAAGTGATGGAAATAATGGCTGGTTATTGCTGCAAAGTTTGTTGCGCTGATACCATGAATAAATCGCATTGCCGGTATCAGCGCAATGTGTTAACGCAATTGCGCATAGTATAATTTTGGCACTGCTCGATTGTATTTTTGCTCAGAACAAAGGCTGGCATCAATTTGGTGGTAACGCAGTTTAGAAAGCACCACCAATCTTAAGATAAGGAATCCGAACTCTAAACCTAACCGTAAAATTATAAGAAACCCCATTTTTGCTCCTGTTTAGGAAACACCGAATTCAAAGCCAAACTTTTTCATAGTTTAATACAAAAATAAATTATTCAAATATTATTTATAAATTTTCAATGGTTTTAGAAATGGTACATCGATATCAACGCAATAACACTAAGGCACCCAACGTTACTCAGCTTTCATATAAGAAGTTGACATTTTGTTATTGTTTACATGTGCACAAAAATATAAGAAATGAAAATTAATGCTTTTACAGCAAATTTATATTATTGGTAATCGTTGACGTGGACTACCGAGCGCTAATATTTACACAAGAATGTCGGGAGGGGTCTCAAAAGACGCGTCTCGGTCCCAGGAGCATGAATATAACTCCGCTCAACCAATATTTTTAGTAGTTTGCGAGATATTTGCAGTTAAAGTTCAGAATTTTCTGTCATTTTCATGTGGTTGTTGTAATCACATTACCCTGTGAGAAAAAGGGTGGCACGCGGAAGGACATCACCGTGGCGGTAGCCACGGCTGTGGCAACCACCCGGACTTGGAATGGCGTAGCCCAGGGTTATTTTTTGAAGCGCGGCCGAAGGCCGCCTACGCGGAAAGGTTTTCTGCACATAAAAAACATGGATCGGGTCCCTAAACCCGGGTCATTTTTCGGTTTTTCGCAAATATTTTCCAAAATAATCAAAATATTGGTTGAGCGGAGTTATATTCATGCTCCTGGGACCGAGACGCGTCTTTTGAGACCCCTCCCGAAATTCTTGTGTAAATATTAGCGCTCGGTAGTCCACGTCAACGATTACTATATTATTTTGCGAGTTCCGTGGTTAGTTTTAGAAGTGTGGCGGTGATATATTAATTATAAAGATGTGATAGGTTGAGTGCTTCCCCAAAATCGGAAATCTTTTTAGTTAGAACCTGAAGCCTCTTAGAGCAAGGCTTTTTCCAAGTCCCACTTCAATTTGAGAACTGCAAAATAACTTTTTCCTATCGTTTCACTTGTGAACATCTTTTTCTCATTGAACAAACACTTTTTTGAATTGTATTTTAGTGTAATAAACCGAAAAATTATAAATTAGAAAATTACTGCTCAATGTAAACAAAACAAAAATGTAAAAAAAAACAAAAATAGAAACATACATTGACAATCAGAATACCACTTCGAATGAAAAAAAATAAAAAATGCAACTCTGATCCGGTTACCTGTTAATTGTACCATGGCTTAAATATTAAAAATATGCAGTGTGGTGAGACATATCGTTCCGTGTGAAGTGTTTTTAATTCTTTAAAGTGAATAATTATAAGCAAGTCTGGTAAATTTTGAAGGTTCCTTACATACAATATTGCAAATTTAAACACGATTTTTTCTCAAAATATATAGCTTGCCTCCAAGTTCGGTCTTTTGTTTTGTGTTCTGTGCGACCCCCGTTACCCCACAAAAAAAAAAATAATTCCTAGGTTCGGTGCATCATCTAAAATATTCCCCGATTTTGTATTTGCGAATGCCTGTTTTGACGTTTTAGCGAAAGCGACTTTTAATTGACAGCGCCGATATTACCTGTATGAGTATGCCATGGTCGAAACTGTCCATTACATTATTTGTACGTGTGTTTAGGTAACTCTACAGTATTCGGTCCCAGGACTTACAATCGAGGACAAATCGAATTCGTCGCAGTATCATTATCGATGTCCGATACTTTTGTATTGATTCAATTTGGTATTGTATTAATTCGCTTTGCTGGTAAGTTTAGCAGCGTCATCCTGTTGAAAATTTTCTCTTGTAGGAAATATTTTTGTTTTTGTTTCTTATCTTGCCGTTTCACAGGAAAGTGTAGAAGGTTCAATACTTTGGGCAACGCAATCAGATATTGGAGTAAAGGTAAGGGTAATTGTGGTTCATTTTATCTCTTTGTATATACATATGTGTTGCCGCCATCTTGAGAAAACTCGCGGACGCCCCCAAAATTATATTGGCTTTGCAAAATTAGGTGTAAAATATTGACTATTCGCACTATTGTCTTTGTATCGTCTTATAAAAGTTAATAAATTCGGTTTTTGATTGTATCCATCCAATTTAATAATGCAGAACTTCGGGGAAAATTCGACGCCGATTCCGTTTCTTCATCTCGACGGCGAAGTTAAGCTGTGCGCGTGCCACATCGCACCGGTCGTGAAAGTTTGTTTAAAAATATCGTTTTCGTCTTGTCCTCATTGAGGATTTTACGCCAGCAGTACTTAATAAAGTAGAAACGCTCAAATACTGAAATGCCTGGAGCAGGCACTTTCAAACTTTTTATTGGAAATCTTGATGAGAAAACTCAGGCTACAGAATTGCGGCCACTCTTTGAAAAATACGGTACCGTTGTGGAATGTGACGTTGTAAAGAATTATGGCTTTGTTCATATGGAAACAGAGCAGCAGGGACGCGATGCAATCCAAAATTTGAACGGTTACGTGTTAAACGACAATGCAATTAAAGTGGAAGCGGCTAAAAGTCGTCGCGCACCTAATACGCCAACAACGAAAATCTTCGTGGGAAATTTAACCGATAAAACGCGAGCTCCGGAGGTTCGTGAATTATTTCAAAAATATGGAACCGTCGTCGAGTGTGACATCGTGCGAAATTACGGCTTTGTTCATTTGGATTGCGTCGGTGATGTTCAAGATGTTATCAAGGAGTTGAATGGTCGTGTAGTCGACGGTCAACCACTAAAAGTACAAGTTTCTACTAGCCGTGTACGTCCAAAGCCTGGCATGGGTGATCCGGAGCAGTGTTATCGTTGCGGTCGTTCTGGCCATTGGTCGAAAGAATGTCCACGCTTATTCGGCGGTGAACGCGGTTTGAGCGCCGGCGGCTATAGAGATCGAATGTACGGCCGTGATCCGTATCCTCCACCACCACCACCACCGTTCTTACGGGACAGGATTATGGATGGCTTTAGGGTAAATTTTTGCTATAATAGATCTTTTATTAGTAGTATTATCTTCTGGTTAATGAACTTTGCCATCGGTTAAGGCATCCTATTTTGATATCAGACCTGTTAAATAATGATTAGTAATCGTAATGATTACCGGCTTGATTATTTTCCTGAGAAACGATTTAATGATTTATTACCAATTAGTATAAATTTTTAATGATTATTTTCCAATTAAATTAAAAAAAATCAAAAATCATCAAAAGTAATAAAAAAGTGTTTTTGATTAAATTTGATTTTTTTTTATTTGTTTTGATAACTTTAGATTTTTTTTTAATAACAAACTTTTTAAAAGACTTTGCTAACCACCTAGGAATACCTAAAAGCAATACCAAAAATCACTCAAACTAATAAAGGCTACTACATAAGAAGGATATTGAAAAATAAAGTATTCTGTCGACTAACCAAAAACGATAAGATGGACCTCTTGTTCGTCACCGTATACATTCATAAATATGTGCATTTGAATGTATATAAACGAACTTTAAGCATCTTTCATACATATGTATGCATATAAATATGGGCCTGATTTCATATAATCACCTATATAATTTCTTCCTTATACATACAGAAATATGTATATGCTAGTGTACAGCCGCATGACCGCCTTTTTTTGTTTATTTTTGATTTTTTTTTTTTTTTGTTGATTTTTTTCAATCGTAATCAATTACTAATTGCCTTTTCTCGAAAACGAATTGAAATAATCATTAACTAATACTAATCAAATTTAACAGATCTGTTTGATATATGTATTTGCTTCTTCAAAAATCACTAGAAAGAACTGCGGACTAAATTGCTGCTAACTTTACATAGCATATTGTTAAGTTGTCTTGGAAAGTAGCATATCGACCCCTCCCCGCAAAAATGTAGTCCAAAATAGAAACTGTTCAGGAAAGGCATTTTGATATTCTGTTTTTGTTCATTAAACGGTATTCAAATTATGCCTTAAAAAATGTTTTATTTGTGTTTTTATGCGAATGGTATAAGTTTATGTTAGATTCAAGATAAGAAGAGGATATACTAAGGACTATAAAAAATTGAAACATTCATAAAATAATTCAGTTCATGACGACGGATTAGGGTTTAAAAGATAGTGGTTGCAATTAATTTATAGGTATAGTATCTAGTAGTATTTTCTTGAACATTTATCTCAAATTAGCAAAAAATGTTGTGTAATCATTATTATGCATAACTTTTGTTTTATTCACTGTCGGTTACGTTATTTTTAAGGTACCTAAAAAAAACGCTTAATATGAAATTAAAAGTTAATTATCTCCGTAACTATGGATAATAGTGGTACCAAATTTTTTTAGGCGATGTGTTAATGGAATTAGAACAGTTCTACATTAAAAAGTTAATTTTGGAAATATGACGCTTACGTTTATTTTACGAGAAGGGCTCGATATCTACGTGTACCTATGAATACAGAAAATATTCGATTTACAAATATCTATCATGCCTATTCCCATATCCGACGGATGCCATTCGAGGGGAGTGCGGATCGATTCGCTAAAAATCAGTTGCGGATATGAGTTAGAAAAGTTTAAAAATTCCACTTTATCGATTTCTTTTAAATCTACTATCCCATTCAACACAAGAAACAGAAGAAAATATCTCGACAATGTAATACTTTAGTTGTAAAGGTTAAATCCGCAGCTGTTTTCACGCGGATCGATTCGCACTCCCTCCGCAAAGCATCCATCGGATACCGTAATAGGCATGTATATCTCTATATAGGGCTGGGTAACTTGAATAAAAATCTTCAAATGTATTCTTTATTTAAAAAAACTTGAATGATGAGTTAAGCATTCAATATTTTTAAAATTTTGAATAACCAATAAATTTTTTAATTTTTATTCAAGCTTTTGAAAATGAAAACATCGAGATACAGCAAAATTCTACCCGTATACATAATGTGTCTTTATAAAAAAAATTTTTTTTGGTTATTTCTGCATACATTGGGATTCACCGACTTCATAAAATGCATGTTTACGAGACTTGGATGCATGTTTGCGAGACTTGGAGACTTTTGGAAAAAAACTTTCTTTTCAGGGTAATTTCAATGTTCTCGAAATTTTTTTGGTATTTTTTTAGGACACTTTTGGGATTGGGGACACTTTGAAACATGTAATCCCATACCATCGCTGTGAATTCTTCTTTAAGTGGTCATTTAACGGCCTGAGCGGATTTGACCGTCCAACATATGTATGTAGCTCGCAAGTCATTTCTTCGTTGCGCCAACTAGCGCCAATTGGAGACACCACTAGATCGCAGGTCGGTCTCCACTTGGTCCTTCCATCGGAGCGGTGGTCTTCCTCTGTTTCCACCGGCGGGTGCCGATATGTATACCTTCCGACGTGGCCTAGCCATCGAAGATGCGGTGTACTATGTCGACGTCTGCGTAAAGCTCATACAACTCATCATTAAATCTTCTTCGGTACTCGCCGTCGCCAACGGGCCCACAAATCTTTTGCAAAACTTTTCTCTCGAATACTCCCAATGCCGCCTCGTCAGATGTTAGTATCCACGCCTCTGCACCATATAGCAGGACGGGAACGATGAGTGACTTGTAGAGTGTGATTTTCATGCGTCGAGAGACGACTTCACTTTTCAATTGCCTACTCAGTCCAAAATAGCATTTATTTGCAAGAATAATTCTTCATGGGATTTCTAGGCTGACATTATTGTTGGAGTTAATGCTGGATAAAAGATAAACGAAGTCCTTTACTATTTCGAATTTTTTGCTGCCAGCAGTGGCGTGGGTGCCAAGGCGCGAATGCGCTGACTCTTGACAGCATGTACTTCGATTTGCCCTCGTTCACCACCAAACTCATTTTTTCCGCTTCTTTTCTAGTTTGGAGTAGGCAGAGGTTACGGCGCGGTTGTTGAGGCCGATAATGTCAAAGTTATCAGCTTATGCTAACAGTTGCACGCTTTTATATAATATTGTTCCAGTTCTGCAGATTGTATTATTTTCTCCAACATCAAATTAAAGAAATCGCACGATAGGGGGTCACCTTGTCTGAAACCTCGTTTAGTTTCAAACGTCTCGGAGAGGTCCTTCCCAATTCTGACTGAGCTGGTGGTGTTGCTCAATGTCATTTTGCATAGCCGTATAAGTTTTGCGAGGAAACCAAATTCAGAAATAGCGGCATAGTTGGTGCAGTTTGCAGGATCACCTTTCTTGTGGATTGGGCAGAGAACACTTAGATTCCAATCTTCGGGCATGCATTCATCCGATCATATTCTGCACAGAAGCTGGTGCATGCGCCTTACCAGCTCCTCGCCACCATGCTTGAATAGCTCAGCAGGCAAATCATCAGCGCCAGCTGATTTTTGGTTTGTTAACCTGGATATTGCTATTCGCACCTCATTATAGTCGGGTTGTGGGACGTCAATTTCGTCATCGTCGATTGTGGGTTATGGTTTCGATATATAACAGAAACGGGGATAGGACACCACCCTGTGGCACCCCTTGTTTAACTATTCTGGGTTTTGATCTGGTGCCTCTGAACTCAACCGACGATTGACGACCACTCAGGTAGTTGGCAGTCCAACGTTTAAGACGGGCCGTGATCGTCTAGTGGTTAGGACCCTACGTTGTACCAGTTGTTTCTTCTCGTTGGCCGGAATCCAACTACTTCTTCGGCTGTGGTACGGAGTGCTCCTGTGATGTGCTCCCACTGCTCATGCATTCCACTGTGTTGCAATTGTTCTCTCAGAGAGCGGGTGTGAGAGGCGGTCTGCAAAATCATTGGCGGTCGCTGTGAATTACTTTGTAATTTTTCTCTAATATCAATTAATTTTTTTTGGAATTTTGCTAGGTTCCCGATACTGTTTTCAGGACTTTTTCAGGTTGTTTCGGTAGTATTTTTGGGTCAAAAGACCACAACCAAGACAGAATGATCCCTAAAACAATTACAAAATATTCCCAAAAGGACATAACAAAATTTGTAAACAACTCTAAAATCGTCTTGAAAGCATTCCACAACTAATCTGAAACTAACCCCAAATTAAGCAAATAGCTACATCCAAAACTTTATTTTGCCAAGCAATGAATAAATACAATTATTCGAATAGTTAAACGAATATATTTCTACTGCTGGTGCACACACTTGTACACGCAAACATATATCGCACCCTAAATACAAAAGGGTCACAACTCAAAATTAGAGGTGCTTTGCTTTGAACGCTTCTAGATAGCGCTAGCTTAGCTCTATTTTTATAAAACCAAGCAGGACGGTAGCCGTTTAGTTGAAGATGATAATCATTAAGAAAAAAATCGGCTGTTATAGTTGATCAAGCGTTTGTGAAAGGATAAATGTCAAAAAAACCACCTGAAATTTTTTTGAGTTGTGCCCCTTTTGTATTTAGGGTGCGATATATTTATGTACCCTGCAATCAAACCAACTAGTTGAAAACTACTTTACAACTAGTATGTGCACTAAGCCCAACTAGTCAGCCAAGTGTCATATTTTCATATAAGCAACTGGTATTTTTACACTCATATTTATGTCCTACGACATTTCAATTGTCAGATTTCGACCAGAGCATACCAGTCATCTACTAGTATATATGTACATACTAGTTTGCATATAGTTGAATTCAACTGAAAAATGCATATAATAGCTATAAAAATAAATAAAAACTAAAAGAAAACTTTGTTTTAATAACTTCATAGATAAAAGAATGCATATAAGGTAATTAGAGTTTGAACTTTTTCAACCAGAACAATTTGAACATGAAAATTGTAGTTGAATACTAGTATGGAATAGACTTTTTCTGACTAGTATGATTTCAACCAGAAAATTGTAGTTGAATACTAGTATGGAATAGACTTTTTCTGACTAGTATGATTTCAACCAGAAAATTGTAGTTGAATACTAGTATGGAATAGACTTTTTCAGACTAGTATGATTTCAACCAGAAAATTGTAGTTGTATACTAGTATGGTGTCTGACTAGTTTGGTGTTTCACTGCAGGGTATGTACATACAAAACATACATAAGTACACGCTCATAGGTATACAAGCAAAGAAAACAGTGAATATCGTTTTCTAAATCTATTAATACAAATATTCGAATAAACGAATAAATAATTTGCATAAATACTATTCGAACTTTTTGTATTTATTCGAATAATTTTTTTTCGATTAGTCCCATGCCTACTGCTGATTATAGAACAATCATATTTTCTTTGTTGTCATATTCATATAAAATATTAATAGTACAATAAAATTGAGCAATCTATGTATGTACATATATCAAATGTGCTATTTTATGGGATCTATACACAGTGCGTCTGACTGGCAAGTCATCTGTGTAAATGTTATTCGCCGCCATTCTGGGCTCACTTGCGTCATTCATTTGTGAATAATTTTTCATTTGAAGAAGTTTTGAAATTAATATCTCAGACATACATATGTATACATATGTCGCACACTAATATATACCCAATAAGCAAAATACGCTTACTATAAGCTTACAATAAACTTACTTTTGTAATCTTTTCGCTTGGAAAACGTTTACTATAATCATTGGAAAACGTTTGGAAAACATTGTACACTCAACGAAAGTGGTCCCTTTTTAATCAATTGGAATTGATGCTTGGAAAACAATGTTTAATAAACATTTTATTCAATGTATAGTAAGGGTTTGTTGAAAACTGATTGATAAAACTCCAATTTGGGCGACAACTGTGAAAACTAGCCTATAGCCTAACGAATATGTTGTGGGATTTTGCTCCGAAGGTTGCGAGTTCGAATCCCGACCATTTCCTTAATTTTTTTGTTTTTTATTAAATTTTTATTTGGTGCAAGGGGAGATAAAGGGCAAGTTTTTGTGTGCTGCTTGCAATTTTTTATGCAGTCTGCATCTGCAAGGCAAATATGTGCATTTTTTCTTAGAAGCCTGAGGGTGTTTTAAAAAACCTTTTCAAATAATTTTTCATGTTGCCTGTAGTGGGGTTCGAACCTAGGCCCTTCTGTGTGGTAGGCCAGCTGCACTACCGTCACACCACGATGCCCATATAACAAAATCAATATAAATGAAGCATATAAAATTTCAAACATTATTTTTGAAAACTGAGAAATTTTTCACCTCGCTGAGAGTTCACCTCAAGTTATTTCTCCAAGGCTACCACACCATTGGAAAAACATACATAAACGTTTGTGAAATTTTTTTGTTACAAACTCGTTTGGAAAACATTTACTTTTTACGCTTGGAAAACATTGTTTAATAAACTAGCTTACTTCATTGTTTATTGGGTATATACTTCGATAAATTCAAGTAAAAACTGTTTATCTTATTGGCACACATTTTTGAAACTAAAATATTTTTTTTCCCTTCGTTATTTATTTTTTAAACAGTTTGGCAATTAACTAAAAAAAAAATGGCGAGTCACAGCAAAATATCAAACTGATTTACATACATACACATTTTCACTAATATGTATACATAACCCTGCCAACCATGATCGGATAAAAATCTGGATAATCATTGAGTCGCGTTTACCAAAAAAGAGGATAAAAAAGTGGGTAATTTTGTTCAGAGAGGTTCAAGATTTTTGCGTGTAAGTGTGAGGCATACTTTTAGGCACTTGTCGTTTTCCATACAAATTCTAAAAATATGCGTCGGTGTTAGTAAAAATTTGTGAATTTTTGGAATCAGAGTTTCACCATGGTTAGCCATGGTTGGTAGGGAAATTGACTCTTGACTCAGACGCATCGTGTATAGACCCTACTATATTTCAAATTTTGTTTTAATTTTTCAACAAGTTTCTGGTGTAGGTAGAAGAGCTTCTGACGAAATATGGCCATGATTAGTAGCCCTTAAGAACTTAAAAGAAAAAACCGGTGATCGGGGGCATTCCTTTCCACCTTTTAAACTTGTCTGCTGAGTAACATGTCCTGTGATTTTTCTTTATTGAAAGATTGTTTGGTATATGCATTAGGGCAATAGATTGTTTGGTATATGAATTAGGGCTGTATTCTGTGACTAATGACTATGCACGCTTTCCGTGATAACTGAAAATTGGGACAATCTTGCGATCTTCCCACTAAGCTAGAGACTTGAAACTGATAGTATGCTTCAGAACCCGTTGACAATACAATATTTGGTGACAAAATTTTGGCTAGGTGGCACTCGGATCGATCACATTCGAAAACTATTTTGAAAATTTTCGATCAATTTTTAACTAACTTTCGGGGACGCTATGGCAATATAATTTAGTATAGGTATCAAAATTCCGTTAGGAATTACTAGGTACTAATCACAATTGCATTTGCCTATTTGTAGGTACAAAGCACTAAAAATTGTGAAATAAAAAGATATTAAACAAAATCAAAGACTACCTTTATATTTAGGTCCCCAAAGTACAACAGCAACATTTGTCCTTAAACAGAGACATGGTATCTGTGAGTTTGAGTTTCTGATATTTGAAAGTATAATGGTGGAGTGTACGTTTCCTAACTAAGCCAATCAATTGTTCGGAAGTTCGGTAGTTGACAAAACATTTAAAATCGATTAATTGCACTCCACAGGACAAGTATAAATATACATTAGCCTTTAAAAATGTTTGTTCATCTTTTTTTTCTATTCAATTAAAACAAATCTTTTTTCTCATTTTGTCATATGTTATGAATGTTTATTTCTTTATTTATTAAGTCTACAGATTGAACAAATCCTGCAGACTAGCCATGACAAATATAAAGTAAAGGTTAATATAATGAACCATAATTCAATAACTAAAGATCACGCATTCCGGCAACCGTGTATTTGTAATTTTATTTGAGAAATAAAGTCACGATTTTAAAGTTTTAAGTTAGTTTAACTGACTACTCTTTACACTTTTATTGACTTTTTTGCATGGCGCAATGGAGGTGGCTACTTTTTTTATTTTTTTAACCTCGACAATTAAACCCAGTAAATGGAAGTGTCAAAAGTAAACGTCAGTTGGAGAGCTAACCTTTTGTGCTTGAAACATGTTCTCATAGAACATAAACGTTATGCGAACGTGAGAAATGTTTGACAGAAACTCCAAGCTGTGTGTTTATATACTATGGCTAAGCTGTTTCAATAAGCCCAAAAAAAAATATAAATATAAATGACTAGACTCAGTTACAGTTATAAGATTTAAAAAAATTAAAATAGACGGTTCTAGTTGAAATTGGAGTAAAAATTAGAATGCATTAACCTAATTATTGTTAAATACATTTAACTTATATTATTAAATGAATTTAACTTTTATTTGAAATGTATAAACATATATATATATATAACTCTTATTTACCGAATTTGATTATTTGTTACAGGATTATGATTACTATGATCGTCGATTTGATGATACTCGTGATTTGTTCGAAAGGCGGTATCAGAGCTCTAGGATGCGAGACTTTCCGCCGCCTCCGCTATCTCGTAGGGAGCCGATGCCTCTTCCACCACCTCTAAGTGGCAGCATCAGAGGTAGCAGCCTAACACGTGGCTACGATTCAATGTTTAGCCGCCGTTCTCCGCCGCCCCGTAGTAGCAATGGACTTGGTCGCTATGGGTACTATAATTTTTTTGTTTAAATTTAAATGCATACACTTAACATTAAATTTTTTTGATTGCAGCTACGAGGATTTTAGTCGCGATTCATTTGACGATAGGATGATATCTTCCAGAGGAATGCGCGGTCCTTCGCCACCTGGTCGTAGATATGCACCGTACTGAGATGAACTTTACCTTGAGCGGCAGTTTATGTGAAGAATAAGAAAATATAGCTAATTATTGAGCTAATAATGCAAATATGTGTATTTTTTTATTAGTCACTATGTGTGCATTGCGTTTGACTTATAACAATCATAATAAATTCACAAACATTTTTTGTTTGTTTTTAAGTTAAACATCAACTAAACTAATAATTATACCATACAAACAAAAATTCAAATTTAATTATGTTCCCACAATATTTGTTCTAATGTTTATATCAGAACATACATATATGTACAATGTACATATATCGTATTTATTGTAGTTCTTTCACTGTAATAGAAAAAAACACATCAGCATTGTAATGATTACATAAAATAAATTAAAATAATGAATATTCAAATCTTGTTGTATATGCATACGTTCTATCTATAAAAATAATTGAATTTATTCAAATACAAGCATAGAAGTACATGTGTGCATGCAAATGGTTTATTTAAATTTTTTGTGTAAAGTTTAAAACCAATACATTAAATATGTATATTCCTTCGAATTTTATTAATAAAATTGAATTGAACAAAAAGTATAAGTACATATTAAGCAACTACACCATAGTAAGATTTTGAAAATTCTAATAAATTAGACATTCTTGGATGTGAAGTGGTCCAAATGAGATTGTTTTATTGTATTGCCAATTCGTCGGGGTTTTCGCAGGATTAAAATTATTTATTCAATAAGTATTGTAATAAATGTTACTTGGATTCCTTATCGATCATCTCTTCAACTAGTTGCTGAGAGGTCCAACGCATAAAGAAAAATTTTGAGCTTTTATGGTCGTTTGTGCTAGAAAGACGGCTACCACTGAATCTTGGATGGCCCATAATATGACCGGTACAGCCTGCATTAACGTAAAAATTGTTTGAAACGGATCTTAATTTATCAATAAGTTTATGCGCAGTTTTTGTATTAGCAAATACTGACGCCGTATATGCATATCTCGACTCTTTTATTAATAAGTTTATAATTTTATCTATCTCATCACTTTTGTATATATAAACACATAAAATCGGTCCACATATATCCTTGGTCATAAGTGTATCTAAAGGATCATGACAAACAACTACCGTTGGCTCAATAAAGTAACCATGTGTTTTGCAATATTCACCACCACATATAATCTCCAATTTATTACTTCCACAAGCTTTTTTAATGTACCGTACAATGCGTTCATAAGCAATTTCACTAATTACGGCCGAAGTAAATGAATTAAAATCACAAGGGTCACCAATTTTGATACATGCTATCTGATCTAACAGTTCCTCTTTCAGTGATCCCCAAATACAATCTGGAACATAAATACATGAACAAGCTGAACATTTTTGACCAGAATAACCAAAAGCAGCATTTGCAGTAGCTTTTGCAACCAAATTTATATCAGCAGTGGAGTGAACAAAATGAAAATTTTTTGTACTGCATTCGCCAACCATCCGTGGAAAGCATTTAAAGTCTTTCATTCGTAAATATGCTGTATTGAATATTTCAAGAAAACTTTTTGTTCTGCCAGCAAAATTGAGTCCTCCAAAATGGGGCGATTTGGTAATAACGTCCAGAAATAAATTTGCATTAGATGGTAAAAAATTAATAACACCCGGTGGCATTCCAGCCATTTTTGTAGCCATCCAAACTAAATAATCAGAGTAAATACTATAATTTGAGGGCTTCCACAGCACACAATTACCCATAAGTGCCGGACTTAATGCTAAATGAGCAGAAAAGTTATTATGATTGAATGGGGATATAGCAGCAACAAATCCTGTTAACGGTCGTTGAAAATAACTAGTTTGTATGCGATCTGGAAGCTTATTATGCAACTTTATTTGCGTTAATTGCATTATATAATCGGCACTTTTGCGTAAGAGTGCAATTAATTGAAAAGTATCTGTCTCCGCTTCTTTCACAGTTTTTGCTTGTCCCACCATTATCGCAGCGTTCAACTTATGACGGAGTTCATCCTCAATTATATTAGCACACTTGATCCAAATATCTGCTCGCTCTTTAAGCGTCGTATTTTCCCATACACTTTTACTACACATTGCCGTTTCTATTCCAAGTTTGATTTGTTGGGTATTGGCGTAATAAAACTTAACCAAAGTACGTCTAAAATTATGCGGATGTACTTGCTGCTGCTCGTCACCGCTATAAATATACTGTTTACCGACGATGACTGGTACACCAGTGTCTATTTTCTGCACTTCATCTAAAGCTGCAATAAGAGCTTTACCATCAATAGAATCAGGTTCATACTCCAGCAAGCCTTTAAGCCATCTTTTGCTGCAAAAATTCAGCGATGACAAAGGCTTACAGATACTCGTATAGCAGGTAAGCCGTGACCGCATATTAATTGTATTATAATATTTTAAATAACAGTTATTCCATGATTTATTTATTTAATATATGTAATTAAAGAAAATCAATAAGGAAAATAAAAGAAATTTTGCATATACAAAAAATGGTATTTGAGTAAAAACTTCAATTTGTAACATATGAGGAAAATATTGCTATACAAGTTAAAAACAAAAGCTGCACAATTCAATTAGACAACTTTGGGTATGGGTATAAATTTATCTTCACTGGTATACCAAGAAATCCTCTAACTGTGTAATTTTCTGAGCAAATTTGCGTCCGTTTTCAGTTGGAGCACTAAATGCTATTTTGCTCAAAGGAATCTCTTCTCCAAATATGGTATTCTGTTGCACGGCGTGTATAAGTTTAGATGCAATACGGAAACGCCTGTGCAATGGAGCGACCCATATACGTGATATGCCGCATCTGAAAAAAAAAAATCGCATAAGTGCAAAGTAAAATCTTTTGCATACATGTGCTATTACATACATATGTACATATATACAGTCACTCACATAATTTCGACGAATTTTAAAATTTTTTTCAGAATTTTTAGAATTATCTTTGAGAATGCAGATTTGTAGCCCGTTCAATTTCAGTATTTTTTTCTCTGTACTTTTGGATTTTCCTTCATACACATGTATGAACGTAATTTTTTTATATGGGAAAAGACAATGGAGCTCTTTAGAAAAAAAATTGCCAAAAGTCAGCAGAATTTCTCACGGACTTAAGACTTACACCTTATGATACTGAAATTGAACGGGCTACAAATCTGCACACTCAAAAAATTCGTCAAAATTTTGCGATAACAACCCTTGCCAAGGCTAAAAACCCGGGTCATTCCGGTTGTCCTTGTTGTTGGAGTAACGCTACTTTGCCCTGCCTAGGTAGTCAGTATCCTTGCCCAGTAGTGTCATCGAACTCTTCTAACGGAAGTCCTAAAAACGTAGCGGCTTCGACAGGGGTGAACCAGACAGAAATGGGTGTTAGAAGAGTAGGCTCTGTTAAGCAGACAACTAGATGGTTAGTATCGGGCGGGGACAGGCCGCATGCCGAACAGACATTCGGCATGTCGGGGTTTAGTCTGGATAGGTAAGAGTTTAACCTATTACAATATCCAGAGGGATGTTAGGCCAGCATCATGGATGAGGGTAAGGGCCTGTCGATGTACCTTATGATCAAACGGCGTGAACATCAGGTGCCGAATGTTTGTATGTATGTAAGCCTCGTCCAGTGCGTGTATGCAAGCCCCGCTGACCAATTACCTTATACTATGTAGCTAGTAACGTTTTTTTGTCTTTATCACAAGTGCTGCCAGCTAGCGACTTGAGAATTTTGTTACGGCTTTGGGCTTTACTGGTAATTGCGGTTACATGAGCACCGTATTTGAACATGTTATCAAACGTGACCTAAGATTTTGGGGTTGTTGTTGTTGTAGCGCTACGTAGCCCTACTTAAGTTGTCAGTATCTTTACCCAGTCGTGTCATCGAACTCTTCTAACGGAAGTCCTAGAAACCTAGCGGCTTCGATAGGGATGGACCAGAGGGAAATGGGTGTTAGAAGAGTAGGATCAGTTAAGCAGATAAATAGATGGTTAGTGTTGTGGGGGGACAAGCCGCAAGCCGGACAGACATTCGGGGCTCAGTCAGGATAGGTAAGAGTTAAGTCTATTACAATATCCAGAGCGGAGTTGGGACAGCATCACTCTTGTCTCCCTAGGCAGTTCGCGCTCCTCTTCGGCAACGGGTGGAGTTGTTGCTTGAAGAACGGCGTTCGCTGGGAGAGAGACGACATAGGAGTTTACCGATTCTGTGTGGATGAGGGTAAGGGCCTGCCGGTGCTCCTTAGGATCAAACGGCGTGGAAATTAGGTGCCGGACATCATCGAAATGTTTGCGTAGATCGCTTCTTATTCTAGTGGGGGGAGGATCTTCGTTGACCAGGCACCTGTTCGGGTGCTGCGGTTTAGTGCAGTTGAACAGTGTTGTCTGGCCAACATCTCACTGTGCTCTTTGACGCCGATCATTTTTGCTTCATTGTGGAGATGATGCTCAAGAGACATAACAACAACAACAACAGACATAAGAAGAGATCCAGTGGCGGTTCTTAGGTCAGTGTTCTGGCAGACCTGAAACCTGTTGTTGTTGTAGCAACAAAATCACTCCCCGAAGGTTTTGGGGAGTGTTGTCGAATTAACAGTTCTTGGCCGGATATGAATCCGGTACTTCCTTGCGGTACTGTCCGACTGTCGTGGTAGCGGTTTGTTATGACCAGTGCAACCTTCGAGGTCATGTCATCCCTCCTTCCGAAAGGAAAGAGAAGATGGATAATGAGAGGTGAGAGGCATCATGTCCGTAGACCAACCATCAAGTTGGACATCATTACCTTTGTGCACATTAGTCTCTTACGACCGGTATGCCTACCGCGGGCATATTCTAAACTCCAACCCGCAGGGGCGACCATATTGGGGCCGCGTAGCTCAGCACCGGCTGACAAATTGCCTTATATGTAGCTAGTAACGTTTCTTTGTTTTTACCCCAAGTGCTGCCAGCTAGCTATCTTGAGAATTTTGTTGCGGCTTTGGACTTTATTGGCAATTGCGGTAACATGAGCGCCGTTTTTGAAAATGTGATCAATGACTCCTAAGATTTTGGGGTGCGAGACAGTTTGTAGCTTAACACCATCAACGTAAACGACTAATTCCATGTTCACCTGTGAATTACTACTTGCGCGATCTTTCCAGCTTCTTCACAGAGCGGAACCTGACACTGTCCCCGACTAAATCAACAGCGACCCTATTCACTACGTCGAATGCGCAGATGGGGCAGGAGTTGAATGTCCACGTAGGTGGTGTCCCACTACCTACAGTCAACCACCCCAAAATTCTAGGGGTTACATTCGACAATAGCCTCACCTTCGCTAATCATGCCACCTCAATAGCTTCAAAGGTACAAAGCCGCAACAAGATCCTCAAGTCACTGGCCGGCAGTACTTGGGGCAAAGACAAAGAAACGTTGCTGGACACCTATAAGGCTCTTGGCCGACCGGTTATTGATTATGCTGCGCCCATATGGTCGCCAAACCTTCACGACACCAACTGGAGGAAATTGCAGGTCTGCCAAAACACCGCAATCAGAACTGAGTCTCACCTTCACCAGAAGGCTAAAATACTCAACGTTCGCGAGCATGCGGAACTTTTAAGTAGGCAGTTCCTTCTGAACTGTCATAGACCCAGCCATCCAAATCGACAACTATTGGATGAACCTCCGCCCCCCAGAGATACCTGTGAACACCGTTATTGGTACCCAACCACATGTTCTTGCTGAGGAAGAACGTGTCCTTCCGAGGGAGACTAGAGTCATGCTGACACAACTTCGGTCTGGATACTGCAATAGGCTGAACTCCTATCTGTCCAGACTGAACCCCACCATACAGAACACATAAACTGCATGCGGTAAGCCCCTCATGACACACAACATCTCTTTTCCTGTTCTTCTGAACACACTCTTCTAACACTTTTATCACTTTGGTCCAACCCTGTCGAAACTGCGCGTTTCCTTGGACTTCCGTTAGAAGAGCCCGATGACAATTAAGAGTGTACTGGCCTTTTAGGCAGGGCGAAGCACTGCTAACAACAACAACAACATGTTCACCTGCGTTGTCCAAGTCGTGAATAGGGTGACCGAGGACTTCAAATATATGGTTAGTTAAACAGAAGCGGGGATAGGACACCACCCTGTGGCACCCCTTGTTTAACTATTCTGGGTTTTGATCTAGCGCCTCTGAATTCGAGCGACGATTGACGGCCACTCAGGTAGTTTGCAGTCCAACTTGTAAGACAGGGGGGAAGGGAGGAATCTTCCAGGTCTTCAATAGTTTCGCGTGGTTGACCGTGTTGTGTGTTGTTGTTGTTGTAGCAACAAAATCACTCCCCGAAGGTTTTGGGGAGTGTTGTCGAATTAACAGTCCTTGGCCGGATATGAATCCAGTACGCTCCGGTACTCCCTTGCGGTACTGCCCGACTGTCGTGGTAGCGATTTGTTATGACCAGTGCAACCTTCTAGGTCATGTCATCCCTCCTTCCGAAAGGAAAGAGAAGATGGGTAATGAGAGGTGAAAGGCATCATGTCCGTAGATCAACCATCAAGTTGCACATCATTACCTTTGTGCATATTAGTCGCCTCTTACGACCGGTATGCCTACCGCGGGCATATTCTAAACCCCAACCCGCAGGGGTTGACCGTGTCGAAGGCTTTAGCCAAGTCAAGCACAACTAGCACTGTCCTGTGGTTTGGGCGCTTTTGGTTTAGTCCGTCCAATATCTGAGTGGTAATTGCGAAAACCATGCTGATGCTCAGCGAGCCGCAAATTTGCGGTATAGTAAGGTAGTAAGACCAAAGATGCCATAGGGGCTATGTATTTGGCGTTCTTCGATCTCCGAATTGCCTCTTGAACTTCTGTGGTGGAGACGGCAATGGGCTTATCGCTGTTTTTGGGTTTATGCGCTTCCCTAGTGGCTCGGCCGAACTTCCTTGTCCAACGGAGGATGCATTTGAAGTTGTCGGCAGAAGGCGCTCGCGCAACTGTTTGATCTCGACTGAACCTTATCGCCGAAGGTGATGGATATTTTGTCGTTGGGTTTAGTCGGGTTGGACAGAGATTTCACGGTAGATCATAATTTGCCAACTCCAGCAGAGAGGTTACAAGACCTTAGGTGCTAATCCCACTTAGCACGTTTGTGTTTATCTACTAGGCGTCTGATTTCCGTATTGAGATCCTTTATTTGAGGATCCGTAGGGTCCAGGCGTCTAATATGGTCACGTTCATTTGCCAGGGCCACTGCCTCTACGGGGATGTATGGAAGCACTTCCTTTCTTCTACCTAACGGAATATGTTGTGGTAATAAGAAAAACCCTCCCAGTCGGCTTTGTTAAAGTTGGTGAAGGTGGGGCGATCGATAGAGACTACTATGGGTAGGTGGTCTGAAGCAAGCGTCAGCATCGGAATGTCGGGGTGGTAATCTCTAGGACAGCAGGTGATGTAGATGTTAATGATTTCAAGATCGACATCGCCTGACCGGACAACCATACCTTGACGTTCTAAGGTGGTGTCCCTCGGGTCGATGTCAGGCTCAAATAGACGATACTGTGGATGGAGTGGACCTTCCACCGAGCTTTGTCTCCTGGATCGCGGCGATTTTGATGTTGTATCGAGCCTTGCAGTTTACTATTTCATTTATTTTACCGGTTAAGCCGTTGCAGTTAAACTGCAGGATACCGAAATGCGAAGGGGGAGAAAAGTTGATGCTGGGGGTGAAGGACTGGTGCGTATGCCTAGGTGGTAGAAGGAATCGCATCACTGGAAGGTAAAGTCGAATCAGGCTACGTATCAGTCCAGAGATCCCTGTTTCCAAGTCCAGAGCATATTAGCTGGTGACACAGGCTAAGGCAGATATTGCACTTGACTGATGTCGCCGGAGTGTATAATCTTAACCGACAAACAGTGCACGTAGTATAAGGGACCATGAGCTGATGGTTATGACTTATGGTCGTGCTGGTTCTGGAAGAGGGCTTTAGTGGTGGGTCGGGGGTCGGCGGACGCTCAGCTTTGCTCAGATCCAGCAGGATAACTCACGATTTAGTCAGGGGGGTAACGAAATAACAGCACTTGGTCGGGAGAAAACCCGAGCAATTCCGGTACGTAGAACCGGCTGTTGTGGAAATGGTAGATCGAACCGGGTGATGCTAGCTTATACTATTTTGATATACTTACTTTGCGGGATATTCTTCTTCAGTGCAGCAGTCGGCTCCATCCACAGTGATATATTTATTTGCATTTTCTAGGGGTACAACTAAGCACAGACCCACAATTTGATATTTACGTACCGCCAAATATGCCTATACATATTCGAAATAAATTAATTAATATTTATAAAATAAAAGGTTTAAAAAGCAATACATACAACAAATGTTTTCGGAATAATGTATGCCGTTGAAAATCCCAATTCCTTATCGACAATTGTTAATATATCTCTCAAACGATCGTGACGTCGCACATGCGATGTTTCCGTTATACGTAATATCCGACCATCGGCGCCCCATTCTGGATAAATAGCTACAATATCTTCATCGATCCACCCCTTAAATCGCAGTAGATTTATAGAATCGTGAAAATCTCGATGTAATTTCTCTTCTTCTGCTTCGTGTATGCTATATGTTAGCCCACATTGCTTACACTGATAAGCACCGAAATTTCTTTGGCCGGCGTCGATTTGGTATTGATTAGATCCCCGACCCATACTCCATGTTCGAGGTATATTTCGTTTGGATTCCTGTTGTAATGGCTTCCATCGATGTGGGTAGAATATCGGAAAAAGTTTTTCCTTTAAGGCCACCTCAGACCCATGCAGTGGAAAAAGGGTTGAAGTATTGTCAGTACTAATGTGCGCAGACTCAATTTTTTTCTCTATCATTTCCCCGTTTTCCAAATTGTTTGTAGTTTTAATGTAGTTATTATTTTCAATCAAACTTTTAGACGCATCTTTAATAACATCTTGGGACGCAGACGGTAACGAAATGTCTTTGTTATTATTGCTTATGATAGTTATTATATCGTCTGCTTCGCTGTGCCTTTGATTGTAGTTTGCTATAAAAATGTCGAAATTTTCCTCTGTACAGATATTGTTTGCAATAAGAAAGTCAAGCATGCGATGTTGATGCGATTCTACCAAAGGATCGGACGTGTTATATGGTATCCGTTGCCGAAAATAGTCTTGCTCATTTACCAATTCAAAAACTTGATCAACGATTTGAGCCGCTTTCTCCTTGTGATTTTCTGGATCGGATATAAATATTGTAAAGTTATCCTCCGTGCACATATTGTTATTGATTAGAAAATCGAGTAATATATGCTGTTGTTCAATAATGGAAGGATCAGTTGTATTAAAGGGCAATCGGTTACGGAAATGTGTATAATCTAAATTCGAGCCGAGCTGAAGAGTGGTCTGTTCTATAGAATTATTTCCTTTGTTTTCTTCTTTGTCTTGCAAGGTATCTACTACTCCAATATCACCATAAGTCGTGTCGTCCAAATTTTTTAAGATCGTTTCGACAGTCGCTTGTTCATCTGTGATATCGTAAGTAGCTGAAAGTATAAATTTAGTAGAACATTTTATGTCGGTAAAGATATTTTCTTATAACTATTTGTTATAAATAAATAAATAAATACTTACTTGATGATCGGCGTTTTGGTTTCTTTTTAACTTTCTTTTCTTCCTGTATCAATGATAACTTTCCGTTGCAAATTGATGCTTTTATATTATCAGTTATACGAACTTCTTTCGGAGTATGATTTGACCGTCCAGTTTTGAAAAATTTTCTTTTAAGAGGAGTTGCATCCTTTCTTATCTCATAATCACTTTCAGTTATAGTTGCTTCTAGTACAGGCGGTTGATGCGAGATCAAAGGAATTATTTCTTCTGCATTCAATATTTCTTCATATTCGTCCGAAATGCTATCTATGTCAGAAAAATCCCTATCATCCCCTTCAACTACAACTGAATCTATTGAATTCCCTTCGACATTTTTTTCAAATAAGTTTTTGTTGGTTACGTCTATTCCTGATAAAACAGTAAGAGGTCTGGCCATTTCTATTGGGTTTTGGCATCGGCGGAAAATATCGTGTACCTTTTCAATTTTTTGGCGCTGTTCTCTATTCGAAGCAATTAAATTTCTCAGCTTTTCGTTACGTATATTTTTCAATATTACGTCTAGGCCTATAGATGAAAACGGTGTATGCTGAATGTGCCTATTTCCTGGCCCATTCGAACGTGCTGGTCTGCGTATTTTGTGTTTTACGCCTTTATAAATATTTAGTTTCCCAGATACTCGTCGACTAAGGCCAGCACGACTTCTTGGAGATATGTTGTCACTGCTTGTAGATGTCGATGAAGTCGATTTCAAATTATCAGTACAGTTATTTGCTACAATAGAGTATGATTTAGTTGGTCTAGAACCAGAGTAAAACTTTTTTGTTGAAATATAAGATAGTTCATCCTCATTTAAACTATATTTTCTCGTTTTTTTTAAAGGACTTAACCCAACGCTTGCTTGCACATCTTTATGGTGTCTCTTTTGAGTTTCTACGTACTTCAGATAGCTACTTTTTGGTTTGTCGTCTCGTGAACCTATTCTCATTGATGAGTTGAATATATTGTGAAGCTGTTCATCGCCGACTTCCTCCAAATATTTAATGTTTTGCGCATTTTCTTTACCGTCTGTAGGTTTATCTACACAGTTCTGCAAAATACTTTCTTTGGCTTTTGTGCGAGGACTTCTACGTAATGGTGTCCCGCACACTTCTGGGACATCGTTGAGAAAACTTATTGGGTTTCCACGACAATCGGATTTCAACAAACATTCAATGCTACGCCTGCTTCTGGTCATAATGGAGCTATCACCAGAACTAGCATCTGATGGATCCAGCAACTTGATTCCCTCTAATATGTCGTTTCCCGGCACTTCTTTATCGTCAAGAAATAAGCTTTTTTTTCTAGCAGATAACCGTGGTGTCGGGTTTCGTGACGGACGAAGTTTCCTGGCACTCTTCGGTGTCGCCATTTTTTAAATTTTTTTGTGAAAACGTGTGGATGAATAGTTTCGCATTTTATATTATCACAATATCGAAAGAACCCGCCAATCGAGATTTGACGTTGGCAGTCATCGCCAGAGCTGCCAGATTGTTTTTACCATCAACCTTAATTTAGTCCGTGGGTTTACGCAAAACCGTGAGATATTTACGAGGGCTATCGCACAAAACACCCAATCAAAGATCAAACTTATATGATGTTAAGGTACTGGTGCAGTTTAGGGGGCCCACCCAAAACTTGACCAAAAAAGCCGAGTGAGGTGTCAAAAGACGCGTATTCACGTCTAGATTTAGAATCTGAAATGAGATTTTTGTTTTTTCAACCGTTCAAAAGTTATTTGCAGTTAAAGTTCACAATTTTCTGTCATTTTCATGTGGTTGTTGTAATGGCATATGGAAAGGTGTTCTGTACATAAAAAACATGGATCACGCCTCATAACTTTTGAACGGTTGAAAAAAACAAAAATCTCATTTCAGATTCTAAATCTAGACGTAAATACGCGTCTTTTGACACCCCACTCGACTTTTTTGGTCTAGTTTTGGGTGGGCCCCCTAAACTGCACCATTACCGATGTTAATATATATATATGGTAATACTTTCCATCCAACGTCAAGTGTTAATACACGTCCAAAAATCTTGAGAAAGGTATCAAAAGACGCGTCTTGACCTCCATAACAATAATCCGAAGGGGGAAAAGCAATATTTTGTTTCTGTGAAAAGTTATTAGTGAAAAACCGAAAATTGACACGGGTCAGATCCCCAATTCGGGGCCCGATCCACGTTTTTTATGTGCAGCGCGATTCACTAACTTTTTTAACCACATTTTCTGACGGTGACTAACTTATCACATAATTTTAACAGCTTTGCTATTCAATAACTTTTGTCACCTTTTTTATCACGGAATACGATAAAACATAATCAGCTGTTATTGTTGTCGTCTTGAAATGTGATAATTTAACGCGGTTTCATTTGGTGTGGTTGATATATTATTAAAGCTTGTTTACTTAAATATCAAAGAGTTTTAACTTAAAAAGTGGAGTAAATATGGCATTTGAGTTCGTGGCATATAATTTGTCCCAAAATACAGCTGCGCATTGCATAAAAGTAGATCGGCGTTTGCTCAGGGAAATGGACAATCCCTTCGAGCTTGCGCCATGTGAGTTCCGGAAGTTGTACCGGGTTAGTCCCGCAATAGCGACAGGCATTGAAGAACGCCTAGATGATTGCATAAGAGGTCAAAGGGTTACAGCAATTTCGTCAGAAAAACAGGTAGATATGTAATTGTTTACAGAATTTATGCGTTTTCTTCAAATATTTCTTTCCCTTAAAGGTGCTGTGTACACTCCGGTTCTATGCCACAGGATGCTACCAAAGGCCTGTAGGGGAACAGTGGGGCATATCAATGAGCCAATCCTCTATAAGCCGGTGCATCCATCGAGTAACGGATGCCATAAATAGCCGAATGTTTTTTGAGGAAATTAAGTTTCCTATGACTCAGGTTGAACGTCAAGCTGCAAAAGAAGTTTTTGCTTCGGCGCCTGCACCATTTGTGGGGGGCACGATAGGGGCGATTGATTGCACCCACATATCCATTTTGGCTCCGAAAGTGCACGAGGAAGCCTATGTAAAAGTGTTTCATAGGCAGCATTCTTTTTTATTTTATTTTCCAGATTTCTGGATAGCTTCGATACACTTCGAAGAACTCCTTCCAAATTTCTTTGTTTTCCCGCGGTGCCATTACACTCCAATTTTTGCTTATCGACTGAAAAAATACACTACGTGCATGATGCAAGCGTTTACACTATCACGCATGTGTGTCACACCATCAGGTTTTCTAAAATTTTAGAAAACCATCACGCATGTGTGACACACACGAATTTCTTATGTTTACACGCTCAAACTTCTCATCAAATCGCAAATGTGTGTCACGCAGTGTGACCGTGTAAAGCCCACTAATGAATGTATGAAAAAATGCTTCTCCTTACGCATTTTGCAGCAAATTTCAAAAGTTGGCAAACTTTTTATATCAGATGGCGCTAGTGACGTTTGATGTGTCGTCGCCCATGCAAATACACACATTTGATACAGGGTGGCGCAAAAGTAATCTACCGATGTTTTTTGGCTGTAATTAAAAAAAAAAATGAAAAACTTTGATTCTTCTTGTGGATTATTTTTATTTGGTCTTTTAATTTTTTTTACATCAAGTCGAGAATATGATGTCATGTAAATGGCCGCCGCCACAGTTGATTGTCATTTGAGCCCTTTTTATGGCATTTTCCATCACTTTGGCCGCGATAGGTCCTCACATTCCTGACGGATATTGTCTTTAAGAGCTGCAAGAGTCTGAGGCTTGTTGACATAGACCCGCGACTTCAAAAAGCCCCACAAAAAGAAGTCTGGAGCGGTCAAATCAGGCGATCTTGCTGGCCAATGCAAATCGCCAAAACGGGAGATTAGGCGCCCGGGAAATGCATCCTTCAGCATATCGGTTGTGGCACGTGCAGTGTGTGCTGTTGCACCGTCTTGTTGGAACCACATGTTTTCCAATCCCAATTCATCAATTTGCGGCAAAAATAACTCGTTGATCATTGCTCTGTAGCGCTCACCATTCACAGTAACCGTTTGGTCCGCGACCGAAGGTCCGATGACTCCTCCAGCGAAAACAGCACACCATACAGTGACTTTGAGCGGGTGTAATGGCTCTTCGTGGGTTACACGCGGATTTTCAGTGCCCCGGAAGCGAGAATTTTGCTTATTTACGTACCCGCTAAGATGGAAATGGGCCTCATCACTCATGATGATTTTTAATGAAAAATCATCTTCCTCTTCAAGTCAGCAATACTCCGCGTTCTGGAGCAGTGTAGAGTAACATTGTTTATTAAGGTGTATTTTGCATGTGTTTACTACACAAATGTCAAAACAGAATTGATTTTAGGGGCCAATCGCAAAATTTATAGCATTTTCTGATAGGAAGATTACTTTTGCGCCACCTTGTACAACTGTCAATGCATGATGCTACGTGAAAAAAGTGAATGTGACGGGGCCATATATCATTGGACTCAATTTGTTTGTGGAGTCGGGTTCGCACTAGTGGTGGGCACTATCGAATGATTTCAACTATCGATAGTTAGTTACTGATTGACTTTGACTATCGAATGGTTTTTTTCATTCATTCATTTAGTAATAACGCCAAAGCAAATGCTACCATGTAAAGCAATTGCAGCTGTTGGAGAATAAAAACCGACGAGCGAGAACAATCACTCGTAACAACATTAGTGGTAACCAGAATGAAAACCGCAAACGACAAGCGGCATCTGTCAGATTATTTTTACACGTGTTCTTATGGGGAGGAATTTTTTGAACACGACGCGACAAAGCGGCAATCAATCACAGATGCCGCTGTCGCCAGATTAGATCTAATTCTATTTTGACAAGCGGCAGATGGTGGCGTTTGGTTTTTTTGACAATAAAAACGAAAGGAAGAGTAAAATAACTTGTAAAATAAGTTCCAATTATTACAGAATATGTCTCTTTCACACTTTTTACAACATTTTTTGCTACTTTTCAAGATGATTCGCACCTGTCGCCCCTGCTCTCATTATAATCATGTCGCCAATGCTTGACGGCAAATATCGTCAAGCTTCAGTTTTTCGTCGTTGTCGTTCGCCGGACGGGCCTATTCATTCGCCAACTTGTACAAAAATCATTCAGTTGTGAAATCATTCGTGTGTGAAAAGTTAGTACCGAAATGAGAATTTAGAGAATTTTTTTTTTCCTTTTTTATACTATGTTTTATATTTTTTCAATTTTATATTGACCTTCGCGATTATTCCTAATGCGAATAACTTTGACACTCAAAATAGATTTGTCAACATGTTGGCAAATCTATTTCATTTGACTCAATTTGTTTGTGGAGTCGGGTTCGCACCCCAAATTTTGTCAAAAAAATTTTTGTTCCTTTTTTATACTATTTTTAAATTTTTTCCATTTTATATTGACCTTCGCGATTATTCCTTTGACACTCAAAATAGATTTGCCAACATGTTGCAAATCTATTTCATTTGACTCAATTTGTTTGTGGAGTCGGGTTCGCACCCCAAATTTTGTCAAAAATATTTTTTTTTCCTTTTTTATACTATTTTTAAATTTTTTCCATTTTATATTGACCTTCGCGATTATTCCTTTGACACTCAAAATAGATTTGCCAACATGTTGCAAATCTATTTCATTTGACTCAATTTGTTTGTGGAGTCGGGTTCGCACCCCAAATTTTGTCAAACAATTTTTTTTTTCCTTTTTTATACTATTTTTTATATTTTTTCCATTTTATATTATTGTTTTATTTTTTATTTCTGTAATATTACTCTTTTGTGGTCGGCTATGTTATATGCATGTCTCAAATTGGTATGTTTTTGTGTCGGCGACAAAACAAAAGAGTGAAAATATATGGAAAAAAAAGTACTTGCAATGGAAAAACAAAGAAAAGTTAATAAAAAGTTAAAAAACATCTAACAAAAGTTGGGGTGGGAACTCCCTACCCTAAAATTGATAGTGGAGTAGCTTGTCAAACAAATGACTGGGCATCAGTAGTGAAAACGGGACGTCAATCGACTGACACCACAATTTGACGTCAGTCTTTGACACGCTCTTCTTTATCGACTTCATGTCAGTTTTTAAGTCGTAATGAAAACACATTTGACACCAAATCGCCATAGTGTCAGTTAAGTCAGTTTTTGTGGTCAGTCATTTTGACCTAATGAAAACCAGATAAGATTAAATAATCGGTAAAAATATCGTTTTTTATGTATAAAAGGAGTATGAAAAAATATTTTTTAATAAAAAAACACCTGCAATGATGATTTAGCTGGAGAACAAAAGGTAAGCATAAAAAAGTTGGAAAATTTTATCAACGCAGTCCAAATATTGCGATATATGATGCTGTTTTTGGTCATATTTCGAGGGGAATTTTTGTGGAAAAGTTTAATAACTCAGCCAATTACACTGGTTTACAGCCAAAATGCACCAGAGACGCCATAGTGAAATTCCTATGTAAAATCACCTCCTAATTCCGAAAATCAAGGTTATTTTTACTTGAATGGTACCGTTTTTGAGATATTTACGATTTACCGTTATTTCAAAAAACAAAAAAGATGGCTCCACTTAATCGTGTATATCTCAAGAACAAATTGAGCTATTCGAAAACGGTTTGAAAAATTTGAAAGCTTATAAAATGTACTATAGTACATACATTTTTGCTAGGTCCTGCAGATTCAAACATAGTGAACAATCACTACGGATTTTTTAAATTTTTTTTGTAAAAATATAAAAAAATTTCTACTTTGCGAGGAAGCATCTCGAAAACTTTTTGTTTTTTTGCAGATATTTTTTCCCCCCTCTAAGCTCTGTTTTCAAAAAAAATAAGCTATCAGTGAACAAAATCGATGAACTAATACAAAAGTCATAAGCATTCAAGTAAATATATCCATTTAATGCTTAAGTACCCTACTGGTACATATGTGTTAGTATTCGTATATCAGTTAGTTAGCAGGTAGATTTTCGAAAAGTTATTAGATACAAAAAGCTGTTAGTGTCGTTTTCTCAAACCTAGGTACATTTTAAACAAGAGCATATTTTTGAGGCAGGTAGTGTTTTCTTTGTAGAACTAGGGAACCTTTTTGTTTGGTTGGGCTTGAATTTTTACTGGATCTAAGTATAAATAAGAGTACATGCGCCTTGTTCCTTCATAATATCTGCAAGGCTCGCCGGATACTGTTCAGCTTATAATTGCAGTTTATAACCCGTCATTTACTTAAAAATAAAAAATGAATAAAAGGGCGCGAGAGTTTGAGTGTACAAATGATCCAGATATGTTCTGTTTCATCTGCGGTCAATTTATTGTTAAAAGTATGAGACGTGTGTTTTCAAATCCTTTGAAAGTTACATACTATAAGTGTTTTGGAATTGAGCCTAAAAACAATGAAAAACCATGGACACCGAACACTGTGTGCACCACATGCCGAGTCGAATTGATTTCTTCGGAAACCGGAACAAAAAGGTACGTTGTAAAAATTAGGAATTTGTTCCCTTTTAATGCATAGCTGACTAATTTCTGAAACTATTTATTCAGGCGACGTGTGAAATTTATTACACCAATGAAGTGGAGGGAACCAACTTGCCATTCAACGGACTGCTATATTTGTACTACAAAAGTACTTGGGATTGGAAAGTCCAGAAAAGTTACCTATGCGAGCGTATCTACAGTGTCATTACCAGAACTAATTTCAACAGAAGCGACATTGCCAGAATCAAATTTAACTTTAGTTCCGGCTCCAGTTTCATTGTCAACAGTAGTATCTGATTTCGCGGCATCATGTTGTACTGAATTTCAAACGGAAAACGAAAGAAATTCTTTGTCACAAGCACAACTCAATGATTGGATGAGGGATTTGGAATTGTCAAAGGAAAAGGCCGAACTACACGCCTCTCGAATGCAACAATTTAAATTTGTTTCATCCGATGTTAAGGTAACATATTATAGAACTCGTCACCAAGAATTTTCCAAGTACTATACGACGGAGGACAGTGTTTGTTACTGCAAAGACATTGCTGGTCTATTCAAACAATTTGGTGAACCATATGATTCAAAAGAGTGGCGATTGTTCATGGACGGCAATAAATTAAGTTTAAAGGCCGTATTATTGCATATTGGCAACCAAAAGCATCTATCCCGATCGCGCATGCAGTAAATACGAAGGAAACATATGAGATAATGCAAAAATTGCTCAAGTTAATCAAATACGAAGAACATGATTGGAAAATATGTGCCGATCTTAAAGTCGTTGGAATGCTATGTGGTCTACAAAGTGGATACACAAAATACTGTCGCTTTCTATGCAAATGGGATAGCCGAGCTCGTCAAGACCACTACATCATAAAGGATTGGCCAGAACGAATCGAGTTTCAAGTTGGGGTAGATAACATAAAATACTCTCCACTTATAAAGAAGGAAAAAATAATTCTACCTCCGCTCCACATAAAGCTCGCCCTTATCAAAAACTTTGTGAAGGCTTTGGACAAAGAAGGCGAAGCTTTTCATCATTTGAAGACAATCTTCCCAGAGATTTCAGAAGCAAAAATAAAGGAAGGCATTTTTGTGGGACCGCAAATAAGGAAAATGATGACCACTAACCATTTCAAAGAACTATTGTCACCAGTGGAGGCAGCAGCGTGGGATTTTTTTGAAAAGGTCGTTACTTCTTTTTTAGGCAAACACAAAAGTCCTAACTACGAGATGATAGTGAACGACTTAATCAAAAACTATGCGGAAATGGGTAAATAAAAAAACATATTATAATAAATTATATATTACATACATTTACATGAGAATATATAGCCATAAATCTGAATTCTACGTCCAGTTCCGAACAAACAAGAACGGGAAAAATATAAACAAAAAATTTGTTCTGAATTGAAAGATAAATCCAGCCTAAGAAAATTATATACTAATGTGTCACTTATGTATTTATCTAATTTACTTTTTTATTTTCTTTCAGGAGTAAATATGTCTTTAAAAATTCATTTCTTACACTCCCACTTAAATTTTTTCCCGCAAAATCTTGGCGACGAAAGTGACGAGTATGGCGAAAGGTTTCACCAGCAAATGAAAGTGATTGAAAGTCGGTATCAAGGATTCTGGGATGTCGCTATGATGGGCGACTACTGTTGGTTTCTCATAAGAGAAACCGATCCTAATCTAAATAAGCGTCAAAACAAGACACATAACTTTTTAAATTATAAAATAAGATCATAGAGTTAAGACAGAACCATATGTACATATACTATTATTTGTAGATAAGATAAATCCAGCCTAAGAAAATTATATACTAATGTGTCACTTATGTATTTATCTAATTTACTTTTTTATTTTCTTTCAGGAGTAAATATGTCTTTAAAAATTCATTTCTTACACTCCCACTTAAATTTTTTCCCGCAAAATCTTGGCGACGAAAGTGACGAGCATGGCGAAAGGTTTCACCAGCAAATGAAAGTGATTGAAAGTCGGTATCAAGGATTCTGGGATGTCGCTATGATGGGCGACTACTGTTGGTTTCTCATAAGAGAAACCGATCCTAATCTAAATAAGCGTCAAAACAAGACACATAACTTTTTCAATTATAAAATAAGATCATAGAGTTAAGACAGAACCATATGTACATATGCTATTATTTGTAGGGTACTTAAGTATTAAATGGATATATTTACTTGAGTGCTTATAACTTTTGTATTAGTCCATCGATTTTGTTCACTGATAGCTTGTTTTTTGTAACGAAACAGAGCTTAAAGGGGGAAAAAATATCTGCAAAAAAACAAAAAGTTTTCGAGATGCTTCCTCGCAAAGTACAAATTTTTTTATATTTTCCCAAAAAAAATTTAAAAAATCCGTAATGATTGTTCACTATATTTAAATCTGCAGGACCTAGCAAAGGTGTTGTATGTACTGATTATAGTAAATTTTATAAGCTTTCAAATTTTTCAAACCGTTTTCGAATAGCTCAATTTGTTCTTGAGATATACACGATTAAGTGGAGCCATCTTTTTTGTTTTTTGAAATAACGGTAAATCGTAAATATCTCAAAAACGGTACCATTCAAGTAAAAATAATTAGGAGGTGATTTTACATAAGAATTTCACTATGGCGTCTCTGGTGCAGAAAAAAAGTTGGAATTTGTGATCCAGGGTTATTGACGGATTAGGATATTATTTGAAAGGTATTTTCGAGATGTTGCCATTTCTGCAAAATTTACCGCTTTTTGGTCCAATTTCACACATTGCAAATATTAGCACAATAATAGTATTGATACAATTTTTAAACTTTTTTATGACTACCTTTTGCACTCTATCATCTCAGATAAGGCGCGTATTTAGGGGGGGTTTTGGGGGTTAAAACCCCACCCCCACCCCCCGAAACTTCCGAAAATTAAAAAATATACGTCTGTACTAGAATAATTACTCTATTCACTTTTAAAACCCCTATTAAGAAATTAGCAATAATTAAAATACGAAAGCATGAAATTGAGAGAAGTTATTGGTAGTCGCTAATCAATTGTCAGAACAAGTCTGAGAGGTCACAACTAAATTCCTGCAATGGATCACTCATTGGCGCTTTAAGAAATTCGCGCAAAACTATCAGACTTGCTCTGCATAAGATCAACTTAGCATCTCAACTACATAGCATGTTAACAACAGCAAGAGTGATTCGAACTCAAGTGTTGAAATTCAAATTAACTGCTTTTCGAGTTATGACTACAGCTCGCAAAAATCGTAAAAATTAGTGTCTCTCGTTATTGTAGTCACGGCATAAGCTTAACCAAAAAAATTACCAAGATGTTAAAAAAAATTACCAAAAATTACTAAGCAGTACACAAAGCAGTCGTATTGAATTATCAGAGAAAGTAACAATTAAATTGTACTTGTGGGGTGATAATAAAAAGTGACGCTAATTTGGCAAAAAAGGATTGAAAAAGGTTAAAAGTGTAAGCCCTGTATGCTGTTGAAAAGAAAATGCTCAAGAAATATTTTCAATTATTTCTTGACAATGAAATTGTCATGAATAGCCAAGAAATTTTGACGCTCCGTTTTGCATGTTGAATAATTGCAATTTGCCCCTTTTTATATGAATTTCAATGTTGCGTTTGTTTGGTTGTTGTGTTTTCCGACAGGGTGGATACTGGATTTATATTGGAACGAATTTCTTTCAGGCCAACGCCAGAGTTGCGCAGGTCGCTTTTTTGTAAAAACTTTCCAGAAATTAGCAGTAGAAAAGTAGAACAGATTCTGACACAAGAAATTTTTCTTAAGCGTTTCATAAGTGTCATTTAATATAGAGTTTGTGGATTTCTTTTGAACAGCGTAAAGCTCTAAAAAAGAAAAATATTTTCCAATCCCAAAGGAGGAGCGACCAAGCACGTTCATTGATACATTAAATAATTGTTCCGTGTCTTTTTCCCTATGGTACATCGATATATAAAAATTGCTGCGACGCTTCCAGTTTCCGTTGCTCCCAGCGCAGGTTAAAAACTTATCTAAGAAGTACGATGGGGCAGGAGAGGCTGGCTCTACTCAACATCCACTCTACTTTTGAAGTAACTCTTGAAGAAATCCTAAAAAAAATTTCAAAACTAACAAGAAAAATAAATATTGTTTTGTACACGGCTAAAAGTTTTAGGCTAGATTTAAAACTTTTTGGGGCTACATATACACCTAGACCAGTATGTCTGCGTTCAAAGTGTTGTTTGGAATTTTCAGTAAGATTAACTTCCTTTCCAAATCAGTGCGCAATGCTCTACCTACTGAGATACCTCTCACTCATGAATTTTGTGCGAAAAGTACACATATTCGCTGTGTATACGACTTTTGTTGTATTTTTGTTTATCCCAGTTAAGTTTTAAATCTAAACCGCATAAAATTGTGAATTTTTGTAGGTAATTGATAGGTTTGGAATTTATTACCCAAAATTTTTAAAAATTGCGTAATCCAATGAATGGTGTTAAATTTAGGCTCAAATTTTTAGGCGTGTAGAAAGGGAAAGATTTCAAATAAATAAAAGTATAAATATGAAGTATGTAAAAATATAAATATGTGTGTATTTCCAGGTTATTCTTATTTACTGACAATTAGGCCAAAACCCCCCCAGAAATTTTTTTCTGGTTACGCGCCTGTCTCAGATGCTTTTTATTAAAAAATATTTTTTCATACTTCTTTTATACATAAAAAACGATATGTATATACATATTTATTTTTGTTTATATTTTATATAGTTATTTATACGTATATTTTGCACATTTGCATTTTCTTCGCATTTTAGAATCTAGCCCAAAATGCAGCATTTATTTTCGCATTTTCCATAAAAATTTTGACAGCAAATGCAACTTTTTTTCTTGAATTAGCATCATGGCATACTCATACAGGTTATATCGGCGCTGTCAACTAAAAATCGCTTTCGCTAAAACGTCAAAACAGGCATTCGCAAATACAAAATATGGAAGCTGAGTTTATATTACCTGTAGATGCCGTAATTAGCATTATAAATGTAGAAATCAACCGTGTAACCTTCGAAGAAAATCCCGATTCGAATTCAAAGGAGTGGCAATATTGGTAGTTTTTACTTGGAATTCTCTCATTCTCTGTCTTTCGTAAACATTCAGCAAATATGCTCGGATTTTCAATTAGTAATTTAGCACGCGTGTGATATTGTTGAAATTAATCAATCTACAAGTTAATCTGATGTTTGTGAACGGATTTAAATAAAAGATTTAATAAAAAGATGTAAATTTTTTCAAACGTGGCATAACCTCAAACAAATTTTTGTGAGCAAAGTCATATGATTCGAGCTTGCTAAATGTGAACATCATATAAGACAGGGTCTTTTTAAAGTGCATCACAGGCATAAAATTACAAAAAGTATTTACATGAATTCTTACATAACTAGAGAGCAATTACTTAAAAAGAGGCAGAAAAAGCAGTCGAAAAGATTGAAGTTAAGGGCCAATAAAAGAAAATAAAATGAAAATATCGCTACGTCACTAATATACTATAAGCTTTTGAAGTAATCATGTAGTTTCCTCTATTCAGCACTGCCCGAATAGACTCCGGTATAGCATTCCAAAGCCTCACAGCATTAATGAAGAATAATCTTGAGGATGACAAATAGGTGTACCTAGGAACTTTCAGAATTTGATGTCGCCGCGACCAGGTTATAGTAAGCTTATCATAGAGGTAGTGAGGAGATCGGAACTCAATCAGCTTATACACAAATATACAGTTTCTTGCTGATAGATAGTTTTCAATGTTACATCTCAAAATCGCATAACTTAGTTAATTACTTTTGGCTTAATTTCTAATTCATTTAACTTTTCCACAATATTTCAGGTACAAAACAGTATATGTATTTATGTATGTACGTACCTACGCCAGAGTGGCCCTTAATTTTTAAATTTGTTCTACAGAGTCAATATTCTAAGATCGACGATTATTACTTTGAAAATAAATAGAATATACTTAATTCACAGCCTTTGATTTATGCTTGCATATTTGCTATATTTTTATTTTCACGTTAGTATAAAACTATGGACATATTTGAGCGCAAATTTGGTTTAGAGGTACTAAAAACCTTGCCCTTGTACTGGTATCAATAACTTTCACCTTAATATGCATACATTAGAACCACCAGTTGAAATAATTTTTTTAAAGAGATTTTTGCTTTTCTGATTTTTGTCATACTAATGTATGTACATCTATCCACTGAGTCCTAAAATGGTTTTTCGATCTGATCCTTACATTACGATATACGCATAAATCTGTGGTCATAAGCAATAATCGCCTAAGTCGAAGCGTTTTGGAAAAAATTATATCAAACATCGAAGATCTTTGTAGGCAGAATGCTATGGATAAAAATTGTAATGCAAATTGCCTCTGCTTAAGAGATATTTATAAAAAAGAAATAAAAGTGCTTAGAATAAATGTGATAGGCCTACCTAGCGAGTTAAGCTATAATGACTTTATTAATATTTACATAAAAAAATAAGTTAATATAGGGATTGCACGTAAATATAAAGTTTAATTAGTTGAATATGGTAAGCGATTATTGCTTACGACCACAGAAATAATAAAAAGAAATTAAAATTTGAAATCTATAAGTTTATGTACATAGTTATTTATCGTTATCTTCGGATGCAATCTTTCGATAGGTTTTCTTGTAACTTCCAGGTGCAATCTTAAAAATATCCAAATGTGAATGTGTTGATATTTAGATAAGTGAATACGAGTTTGTGTCCAGATTTTTGCTTTTATTACTCAATTACGTGAGAATGACAATGAAGATTTAGGGTAAATTTGGTCTGGATGGACGTTTTGACGCTAATTTTCGATATTTTTTATTCCATATAATACTGAGTAAATTTCAACTTTACTAATGATATTTGGTATACAGGTATAGAAGTATAGAAATATCGGGGGGACACAGGTTTCGCTTGAACTGTTCCATATTTGGATATATTTTTCGATAAATTAGTTATCGGTGAAAATGTTGTTACCATAAAACCTTGAAATGTGCGTGCAATATGGGTGTCAAATTTTTTAATGAAATTTCGAGGACATCTCTTATCCGCAGTCCCTTACAGTACTTTTTGGATTCCGAAGGGCGGAAAGAGTTGGACCCGGTTGAGGAGATTTCTTCGGCCCATTCGATGAATTAAAGTGCCATGACCAATTCGTATTATCTTCAAATTTATTAGTTGTTTTTAAATGTTTATTGAATGATTTTGTGTGAAGAATGTCTACGTTATTATTCCAGTATTCAATCTATATCGTTTCCACGCTTTCTGTGCTTCCATGCTGATTGATTTATGTGCTGTGATCTCTATTGACCCTCCGATGAGTGAGAAGGTCCCTAGGGACCTTTTTGCCTTTTCAAACTGAAATTACTCCTACTTCGGCTACTACTTGCTTGCATTGTGGTATTGTTGTCCTTGAACTAGGCCTTTTTATGACTTTGGGGAATAATTTTCCATATGTTTTTCCTTTATCATTGCAGGTGGTTGTTTAATCCGTTTGCCATTTTGTCGTTGCCTCCCTATTTCTTTCCATGCATCGTTAACGGTCCGTTGTTAATGTTGTTTTATTGTATACATGTATGTCCTGGTATGTAGTGAATTTTTTTTTGATTTCCTGCAGTTTTTTATTGTATTTCTTATATCTATAGCTGTTTTTGGTGTTTTTGTTAACTAATGCCAAAGCGCCTGATTTGCTCTCTGTGAGTATTGTGATATTAATGAAGCGTCATTCCTTTGCATATTCCATGGATTTCGCGAACATGGTGACATTGATGACATTCTTTTGTTGCAATAAAAAGCCCAAGTTACATTGATCCTTTCGTGGTAGAAACCTTCTTGCTGTCTGTGAGCATTGTAACATTACTGAAGTAACATTCCTTGGCATATTCTTTGGCTTTTGGGAACATGATGACATTGATGACATTCTTTTGTTGCAATAAAAAGCCCGAGTTACATTGGCCCTTTCATGATAGAAAGCTGCTTGTGTTATTTCTTTCACTGAGCGATCTGTAAAAAACAATAAAATTTTTAATTCTTCAATTTTTTGGTTTTTGCATTATTTAAGTCAAAAGCGTCTTTTTTGTTTAATTAATTTTTTTTTATAAACCAACTAAGGTAATTTATTAGCATGTCTGTGCGCTTATGATGAGCCGGTATTTTGGCAACATTTCTCAAATTGGATTCAAATTGTTAAAAGATTTTTGTATAGCTAGTGGAGTAGTGTTGAGAGATATTTTACTATCAGTGATTTAATCACTGATATTGCAAAGTCGCTCATAGCTATTGCTACTGCAAGTCATCAATAATAGCGATTGGCGATTCACGCATCACATTTTTTTCTGAGGGAATGAAAATCACCTCTGACAGCTTTGAGACATTATGGATGCTTTCTTCTATTCTCCAGTCATAAGAAGTGTAGTATCAAAGAACTTAAATGTACAAAGAAGGTCCAACAGCGAATGCGATAGAAACTGTCAAATCGATGGTAGGTAATTCACCACTGTACCTACGTTTAAATTACTTTAATTTACCGTGTTTTAATTAAATATTTACACAAAAAATTGTAGTTGGAGGTACGAAAACGTTTAAATGCTTATTTTGTTTAAAAAATAAAAATGCGAATAGGTTTAAGACCCGCGATTTAAACGCACATTTCCCCAATGGTGTATTACCTACCCGTGAATTGATGGTTTAATGTTTCCCACTCTTCGATGCGTTGGACCTTCTTTGTGTTTTACGTTTTTTGGTAGTACTGCATTATGATATTCTATTTTTATACCCAGCGTACTAGTACTAGTACAAGGGTATATTAATTTTGTCCACATAACGGTACTATGTAACGGCACAAAATAATCGAGTTAGATATAGAGTTCCATATATGAAAGTTCTTAGGTTGAAAAGAGGAATTGATTAAGGCATGTCCGTCCGTCTGTCCGTCCGTGTACACGATAACTTGAGTAAAAATTGAGATATTTGCATGAAATTTTGCATACAGGTTACTTTCTGGCCAAGGTAGGTTGCTATTGAAAATGGGCGAAATCGGATGATAACCACGCCCCCTTTTTCGATATCGAATATTTCGAAAAACGTATAAAATGGGTTAATTCAATATCAGAAGCAGCTACAATGATAAAATTTGCAATATGTATTGATTTATATGTTCTAAGGCGGATTTTACCAAATTTTTTGAAAAGGGGCGTGGCACCGCCCCCATATATTTGAAGAAATTTTAAAATTTTGACTCCTAATAACTTGAGAACAGTTTATGCTAGTATAACGAAATTTCGTAGAGGGCATACTATTGTTGTGTTAAATTCAGATATAGAAAATAAACGAAATCGCTTGGCGACCACGCCTACTTTTTTATAAAAGTTATATTGAAAGGAGGTGGAAATATTGAAAAGTCCATATCTAATTAACTGATACCGCTATAATAATATAATTTGGTACATACATAAATTTTCATATTCTTTACATTATTTTTGCAAAATTTTGGAAAGTGGGCGTGGCACCGCCCACTTATGAGTCAAGCAATTTTCAAATTCGACTGCTAATAACTTCAGAACGGTGTGAGATAGGTTTACGAAACTAGGTTCCAGGCATGTTATGTTTATGTAGAGTACTACCACAGAAGATAAGAAAAATCGGTGAACGACCACGCTCCTTTTTGGACTAAAGTTCTCTAAACGAGAGTTAGGAAACCGGAATATGCAATATCTGTTTAACTGATAAAGATATAATGCTAAAATTTAGTACACTCATTCACCTGATGATGTTATTAGTGATGTTTAAAGGTTTTTTGGTAATATTTTGGAAAATGGGCGTGGCACCGCCCACAAGTGAATGAACAAAATATCAACATTTCACTATTAACAAGCCACTGTGAAAGTATCATAAAGATCTGCAATGAAAACTGATCTTCAATAGGGACAAACAACATAATAAAATCCGTGGGCGTGCCACCACCCACTTTTTTAAAATTATTATGTAAATATTGATTAATGGACACATATATCCGTACATCGAAAAATTTCACAAAATACGTTAAAAGTTATGGGCATGGCACGCCTTCTTTTCCAAAGTTATATATAGGACATGGTATAACCCTTGAAAAGATCGATTCAGTACTTTTGGCTCATGTAAGCGGTTAAAGCTTTATAAGCAAGGAGCGTGGCCGCTCCCACCAAATTCGCTATTGTTTAGGCTCGGCATAGATTGGTTTTTAAAATGGGCGAAATCGGATGAAAACCACGCCCCCTTTTTCTGAAAACTAACGCTGGGTATTTAATGTTCGGTTCACCCGAACTTAGACTTCCTTACTTGTTTTTTTGTAATTCGTTAAAACTTAAAAAAAACAAGGTTTCTATATTTTTCAACGCAGATGACCCGCTTTTCATGTTTTTACAACCCGACTTTTAACTGACTAAGATGACTAACTGCAGTAGGTATATCGGAAGTCATTTCATTATTTTTTAGGTTTAATGTCGTAACGCCTATAATTTCTGCTTCGCAATTCGTTTTTCCCCCCTTTCATAAACACGATATTTTCCTTCGAAGTTGAAGTACTTTAAACTTGTGTTACTATTATCTTTGATCCAGGTTTCACTTATTATTGCTACGAAATAAAGCATTGAAGATGTCGCATCGACGAAACCGGTTTGCTACAAAACCAAAATTGACAAGGGACGACGGAAATTCGTTCCAATATAAACCCTTCTCTAAAAGTTCTTTGTTGTTATCTTTTTTTAAACTTTGTATGTTAAATTGTAAAAATCTCATTTTTATGTTGCTTGGTTGAGTCTTACTAGGTCCTTGAGATCATCCATACATACGTTTAAAGGCATCTCTTGCTTTGGAAAGTATGTTTTTTGTCTCTTCGTCTAGGAAGTCGTTAGACTATTCTGATGGAAATGCGGTTAAAGCTTGGGATGTGGTTTTTGTAACCTTATTATTTTTTTCCAAAAGTTTGTTTAAGTTGTTTTGAAGTCTTGATTGTATATGTGTCACGGCCGATTGTAATATAAGAGTTTATTAAGTAAAATAATTTATTTCTTTCTTCGTTGATCATCAAAATTACAATGAATTCCAAATAAACAATTATTGACAAAGCTATATTTTCATTTCTCAGCCTGCTCGATAAAATTAACCAACAGTACTTTACAGTTCGGCCTCTCCTGACTTCCACTAATCGGCCTCGATTAGTCTTCCGACGAACTTCCTTCGGTATCTTCTACTTCAAGTTCTGGACTTAATTGACACCACCTTTTCATCTGTTCACAAGACATAATACCACAATAGCTCCTTTGGGTTACTGGCATATCCGGAATGTCTTCGATAATATACCGGTCGAAATCTAAAACTTTCGTAACCAAATAAGGCCCTTTGTATTTCGCCTCTAACTTATGTGACTCTCCAGTTGCTACTGGTACATTAGAAATTAGGACCAAATCCCCTTCATTATAACGAGTCGGTTTAGAATGACGTTGATTAAAACGTTGCTGCCACTTTAACCTCTCCTCTTCAATATTCTCTTTTGCCCGTGAAAATATCTCATCCCGTTTAACAGTATCGACTGGGACTTTTTCATCGGGAAGATATTGTATAAATCTATTCAAACTAAAAGCGCGCATATCTTAATTAAATATGACATAATTTGGACTCACTTTTGTCGTTCCATTTAATTGTGAATTTAAACTCCATTGCACAGTGAGCAAGGTAGAATCCCACTCTTTGGCGCTTTTCATCATTGTACGTATCGCTGGTAATACAGTCTTATTAACTCGCTCGGCTTGACCATTTCCTCGCGGAGTCCGTACTGCAATCTTGATATGTCGAATTCCATGTGACTGTAAAAAATTTTCAAACTCTTTTGAAGTAAACGCTGCACCGCGATCCGTAGTTAGCTGAACTGGTTGCCCAAACAACGACATCACCTCTAGTAACATATTAATAATAGGTGTTGCTTTTGCATTTCGCACTGCCTTTAAAATAGTATACTTGGAAAACGAACATATCAATACAATTATAAATTGATTTCCCCTATTACTTTTAGGAAACGGGCCCAAATGATCCATATGTAATGAACGGAATGGAATCGGCATTACCTCAGTCAAATGCATTTGCCCCTCGGGTTTGCCCCCTCTAACCTTATACAAACAACACTCTGGGCACGCCGCTATATATCCTTTGACATAACGCCTCATACGATGAAACCAAAATCTCGTTGAATTCGTTGCAAAGTCTTTTCTACACCAAAATGCCCGGAGTCGTCGTGACACGACTTCGTGATACGCCATCTTACAGCTTGAGGAACCACCAAACGACGCCTATCATCAACCTTGCGATATAATCTTCCGTTGTACAACTCATAGTCTTGTTGAATTTGTTTATCCAAATTTGAACTCGATCTTAAAATTTCTACAATATCCTGTATTTTCTTATCTTGCATCTGCATAGAAAATATCCAATCAGGACTACCTTCTGACGTGATTTCTAAAATATTATCCGCCACTGTCTGACATTCGCTAGGTGGTAAACTTGGTAATCTGCTTAAGCAGTCTACGTGCTGCATATTAAGACCTTGACGATGTATCGTCTCGAAATCGAACTCTTGCAGTTTTAACCACCATCTAGCGATACGTGGAAGAAGTGGTGTAGTCATCTTCGTTGTAACTATAGCGTTACAATCAGTTACCACAGTAAATGCCTTTCCCAAAAGAAACATTCGAAAGCGTGTTAGAGTTTCAACTATTGCCAATACTTCCAACTCATGACTCGGAAAACGAGACTCAGCCTCACTGCATTGTCTACTATAATAGGAAACCGGATTTAGACCTTCAACTCCATGCTGTAATAATATTCCAGAAAGCCCAATATGACTAGCGTCTGTATGTACCTCATGTTGCAAATGAGGATCGTACAACTGTAACACCGGCTTACTCGATATAGCATCTTTTAATCGTTCAAAAGCACTCTGTTGTGGAGACTCCCACTTGAAACTTGCATCTTTCTTTAACAACATGGTAAGCGGAACTGCTATGTAACTATACCCTTCTACAAACTTGCGGAAAAACCCTGTTAAACCTAAAAATTGACGAACTTGAGTAACAGTTGTTGGCTGAGGAAACTCCTTAACACAAATCGTCTTCTTTACTCCCGGAGCTATACCTACTTCCGATACATTATGACCCAAGAAATTAACCTCATTCATCAGAAACTGGCACTTGGAAGGTCGTAACGTTAAACCATCTTCCTTAATTGCTTCCAGCACATCTCTTAAAACTAATAAACCTTCATCGAATGTTGGGGTAGCGATAATTACTTCGTCAACATAACTAATTACTCTCTCCCTGTGCCTCAATGCTGAAATTATTCGTACTACCATCTCTTGAAAAACCATCGGTGCATTTACTAAACCAAATGGCATCACATTATGTTCGTAAAGTCCTTCATGTGTAAGAAACGCTGTATATTTCTTGCAATCTTCTTGAATCGGAACCTGGTAATAACCGCTAGTCATATCCAAAGTCGTAAAAAATTTTCCACCGCTTAATTTAGCCAACTGCTCTTCAACTACTGGCATTGGAAAATGCTTCTTTACAGTCACCGCATTCAATGCACGATAATCCACACACATTCTATTTTCTCCATTAGATTTTGCCACTAACACTACAGACGCGGCATGAGGTGATGTACTGCGACGAATAATATTGTTGTCTAAAAGTTCTCTTAATATTCTTGAGAGCTCACATTGCTTTGCAAATGGTACCTTGTACCGTTTACCCACTATCGGGCTGTTAATTGTAACCTGTATATCCATTGACGTGGTTTTAGATTTTCCCAATGTAGAAATACCTTCCGAAAAACATTCATGGAATTCATTAATTAATTCAATTACCTCCTGCTGCTGTTGTTGAATTAAATTCGAATTTACGTTATACTGCATTCCATTTTTAATTTGTAACATCATTGATCCAGAGTCAATGATCAATCGACGATTTTCACCACATAACACATCCCTTCCCAATAATATATGACAATTGAGCATGTTATCTGGAACTTCATATAGGTCTACTCCAATTAATTCGTCCGCTAATTTCAATTGTGTGTTAATGACACGTTTAACTTCCACTATCGAACCACCAAAACCATGCAATCTTTGATACGTTGGTGTATACTTTGCGTTTGACCAAACCGCTGACTTTTTAATTAACGAATGATCACTACCAGTATCAATAAGCGCTTGGTATTTAATCCCTTCGCATTCGACCTCTTCGATTACTGGTGGAACTTGCTGTTGTACATAATTTCCGTCGATCTTAGCAACCGTATGTTTTACTACTACTGGACATTTACTTTCATCATGCCCAAATTTTGAACATTTGCCACAACGAGAATTCTTTTGAGGTTGTGGGCACTTCATTGCTACATGTCCGAATGTATTGCAATTAAAACATTTCATCTGCTTATATTTATCTTCGACTGATATCTGATTATCCTGTGAATTTCTCTGTTCGTACCCCTAAAAATCAACCCTTAAATTTTCAAGCGACTGCCTCAATTCGTTACTGGTTCTCAAATTCATTGCCAATAATGTTCGCGTTAATGCGTTGTCGTTCAAACCGTTAATAGTATACGAATTTATTGATTGTTCATCAACATCACCTCGCCTTCCGATAGTTAACATAACATAATAATATTCAATGAATAACTCGTTTGGCTTTCGTCGCCGTGCTGCTAATTCACGATGAACATCTGCTGAAGTTACCGTATATGGGAAGTCCCGTAACAACGCTTGAGTAAACTGTGCCCAAGTTTTAAATACTGGTTGAGCATCCAGCCACAATTTAGCAACACCCTTTAGCTTGTGCTGCACAGCCAGAAGAACAGTTTCATTTTTCCACAAATACACCCTTTGTAACTGTTCAACTTTTTCCACAAACTTTTGTGCTGTAATTGATTTCCGCACTGGATCGAACTCTGGAAAAATTCCAACCACTTCTTGGAGATTTTGTGAATGTACTAAATTTGATGGTGGAATTGGTAAACTATTTTGAAATGATGGCTCGGAAATCCCTGCTCCACTGTCTGATGCTGCTACCGTTCCAACCAACTCGTCTCCTCCGTTGCTTTGTGCCAACGTAACTGGTTTAAGTGCAGCTTCAATAACTTTTACAGAATTTGCCAAGCTCCATACCATATCCTGTAATTGGCTTAATGGTTGCTCCCATGGTTCCATTGATGAAATTTCTTCAATCTCGATTTCGTCGGACCCCAAAGCTTCTAATAATGCGGCAATTTTGTGGGCCTTGTTTCCGCTAACCGTAATCTCATTTTGACGCAATAACGTGTTCAATTGCGCAACGCTAAGACTGGCTATTTTTACCATATTTAATATTATTTTTTTCCCGTAATATATGTAATTATTTTATAAAAGTCTTTCTTAAATTGTAATATAAGAGTTTATTAAGTAAAATAATTTATTTCTTTCTTCGTTGATCATCAAAATTACAATGAATTCCAAATAAAAAATTATTGACAAAGCTATATTTTCATTTCTCAGCCTGCTCGATAAAATTAACCAACAGTACTTTACATATGTGTTATGTTTTTAATTGATTATTCCTGCATGACCTTTTTCCATTCTTCCATGGTATTTTCCGCCTTTTGGGTTTCTCGTCCTTTGTTTAAATTACGTTTTATTATTTTTAACATTAGATGGAGTATGCTTATGTAGTTTGCTATTGCCATAGTATTGCTACTTGTTGCTGTTATTTTGTGGTAAGTGTTGTTTTCGTTTAGAACATGGAAACGATTTCCGAAAATGCCGGAATAAATAAAACGGGCTTCTCTAATTATCAACTTTTCAATCATTATAATTTTTTAATACAGTAGACCTTGACTCTATCTGGGCATTCCTTATGTGTGGCACTGTGTTGTCCATCGCAATGGGTGCATTTCAGCTGATTGCAGCTGTGGTCGAGTTTTGCTTCTTCGCTGCAAAGCGGGAGGATATTGGCGGATCCTTTACAATGTTGGGCGAAATGATTATGTATATTAGTAACACCTGTAACACCGTGAAAACGAAATAAAATGTTTTACTGCTATTTTAGTGTGCGTATTATCTATTATTTATTTAGAAATTTCGAGCCCCTAGAGTATTAGTTTGATTCGTTTCTTAACTCGTCTTTGGTGCCTTTTCTGGTCACCCTAATTAACTTTAGCGCTCTTATCGGTAAGACAATGCCGTTTATTAGTTCGATTTTAGGAATGAGGTGAACGTAATGTTACACCGTTCATATTCATTTTTGCACACATCCTCTATTTCACTTACCCCCGTATTAACTAATAGTTTGTTAACACTAAATGCGTTAATATTTTTCCTTTCATCCCTAGGTACAGCATATGTATGTATATGGCCCTTTATGGATTGAGGAATATTCGAATTCTGCTTTATCTTGTGTTTTGGGGTCTTGATCCATCGGTAACTGTACTTCTGAATTGCCGGCGTTTTCTTTTTTTTCTGCTTTTGCTGTTGCTTATTGAACGATCTGCGTTGACTTGAAGCCGGTCACGCCCCCTCGCCAGGTGAAGTTATTGTTAATTCCTTGTTATTTCCCACTTACTTAACTTTTTTATTTATTGATTTATACTCTTGGTGATGAAAAATAGTTTCATTTCTTAATTTTTCCTCAATTTTTCTGAGTTTTATTTGCAGCGTTCTACCTTCTACACGACGACGCGTCGTTGCTTAGCCAGTACAGCACACCTATCGATAGTCACACCATTGTATTTTTTTTGACAGTTTTATCTAATTTAGTTAGTTTAGTTTTTTCTGGATTGCAATTTGATTGCGGTGTCGTGAAAATTCCCAATTTTAAGTTTTTATGCTGATGCATTTTTTGTTAGATATCTTAGAGAGCAAATAGGTTCGCATCTAGTCATCTATTGTCAGAACACTTGACTTGACTTGACTTTGTTATTTTTTGGTCAGTCGAAAGTTCATTCATTCGTATTTAACTTATAAGCTTAATAGTTAGAAATTAGTATAACTAAATACTTACATATTAATATTTTATTTCTATCTCACAGTGTATAATTAACCATTAGTTTTACGCAAAACCGATTCAATCCAACTGACATATTTGCCGACACGTGTATATATCCCTGGAAGACCCGGCCTGGCACATCCGATTCCAGTTGAAACAACCCCAACTAATATTTGATCCTTCATAACAAGTGGACCCCCAGAGTCAGCCTAAATATATTTTTTTTAAATGGTGTATTTTTTATTCAAGTTAATAACACTGTGGTACAAAAACGAACTTTTTTTCTGTCCTATGAACCAATTAGACTTTTTCGGAAAGGGGACAAAAAATAAAAATACACGTGTATCGTAGGCAAAAATGATTTAAAGTCAGGTTGAATGGAACGGTATAAGAACGATTTATTCTACTGTGATTTGTCCGGCTGACGTCCAACGAATAAATTAAAATAAAATTTTCAGTACAGAAAAAAGGAAATTACAGGCTCTAAGAAATTATTCAAAATACGAGTACAATAGGCAAAGTATCTCATTAAAAACATTTAGGCAAATTATCTCATCAACAACTGAACTTAAAACCAATTTTTATTTGATGTGATACAGACATTTTCACAGGCCGCAAATGGACACTACGAATTTTATATTTTATACCTAAAAAAAAAATTCTGACGTGTACATGAAAATCGCCGATACCCGTGTATTTTTATTTTTTGTCCCCTTTCCAAAAAAGTCTATTTGGTTCATAGGACAAAATGAGTGTAGAACAGTGTAATTGTTTTGCCGCATTGCTTTGCTGAACCAAAAATTGACTTACCCAGCATGAATCAGCTCCACCGTTTTTGAATCCTGCACACAATTGAGTTTCTGATATTAAACTGCTAGGTTTTCCATGTATTTTATAAGATTTTTCACAAATTTTGTTGTTCCAAATTTTAACCGCTACTTTTTTCAGTATATCCGACCTATGCCCTTCTTCTTGATTCTCATTTGTCCACCCCCAACCGGATACAGTTGCTAATTGATCTTCATAATCTGAAAACATATTATCGGAACTAACACAAATGGGTTTTATTCGCTCCGTAAAAGCCAAAGGTACATCTAATTGAAGTAAAGCTGAAATGGTAGAATAGATTTATAAGGTTAAATACATATGAATGTATCAACAGTTAAATGTTTCATACCGATATCATTTTTTACGTTACTGCATTCATAGTTTGGATGCGGTATTATGGTTTTAAAGTGAATTGAAATAGGAACTGATTGTTCTGGTGAACTGCCGCTAAGATATTGAGAAATACTATGAAGACCAATGACTCCTTGAATTTGTGTTGTGCGAAAAAATTGATTCAATCCGTTACAAACGCAATGTCCAGCCGTCAAAAGCCATCGCTCATTTAAAATACTAGCACCACAAAAATGGCCTCCACGCCTCATAAGACTAACCATATATGGTAATTCATTTTCCTCGACATCTGCTCCTCCAATAATTTTCGGCCGTCTTTGGTTACATGGTATTGAAGAAACTTTTGAAATGAAAACGTATTACGTGTATAAAGTTAAAAAGGGTACAACTTTTTAATTAAAAACTAATTAACTAATGGTGTGGGTTTTTAATAGACTCGCAGAGCCCTTCATTCATTCATAGCTTCATTTGGCGAGCATAAAATTTTAAAAGTTTGTTCTGTAAGTGAGCGCATTTTGACATTTCATTGGGGATATTTCACTCAGTAAAAATGCAAGTTAAAAGTAGATGATCGTCGTTTAACAAAATAACAACTAAAACTTCAAAATTTAAGTTATTAACCAATGGCAACAGTAAAAGCTGTTTTACTTGCAAGTTTTTATAGATTCCTATTCGGAAATAACTTTTTACGTCAATCTCTCTTTACGGACAGTTATTTGCAAGCTTGATCCATGCATACACCTTATAGGTACATATATTAAAATGATTAAAAAACGATTTAAACCGAGGTCGCGCTAGCCGGAAATGTGGATAAAAAAGATGATAGTTTTGCTCCTGGTCTCTTACACCACGTGCACTATTTATCGGTTGAGATTATATACACCACCGGCATCAGCCAAATGCAACCCACGTCTTGGCTTATGTCACCTGCTTATATGCTCTTAACTTGGTAACAGGAATTTATGGACTATGAGCTATGTTAGCTATGCTGAGCTATGTTATCGACCTGCGCAGCCTACATCGTCGGGGAATTCGTCTCCTTATATGGGTGCCCGAGTTGGAGGGGTGTAATAAAGCCATATGCAATAAAGCCTTATTTCTCAACATATTGTGATATAAGGCCATGTAATGGGAATATTTCCGCTACATGGAATACATAATGTGAAATTAAAGCATAGAGTTTTGAGAAATACTGCCATATGTAAATGTACAAATGTACGTATACATCACATTGCACACTGCTTCAGGAAAAAAAATGCAGGACATTTATAGCGCACACGGCGAAAATTTAAATTTTTATTATAATATGAAATTAAAATATGTATGTAGTTATTCTCAGCCATCTCACAATGACTAGAAAAAAAGGCCGCAGATAAAAATACGTGATTAAAAAATCAGGCGATAATTTAATTACAAATTTTAATTTTTTATTATTATATGAATTTAAAATAGTTATTCCCATCAATTATAATTATTTTATATATAATAACCAGAAGGACCCGGCAGACGTTGTTCTGCCTAAATTTAGGAAAAAAATCGCACGATAATTAAAAAAGTTTGAAATATTTCGGTCCCTTGTCCACTTTCCGGAAAAAAAGAAACCCCGAATTTTAACAAAAGTAGAGTGGTACCTGTACGATTCACGAAATATTACACGATTTTATTTGCACTTGCATGTGCTTAGCGAACTTTATTGCTACTATTTCCGGATGTAATTACAAGGAAAAAACAAATATACGTATCAAAACAAACAACAGAAAAATGTCATTACTGTGACAAAGAAAATAAGAATAACTAAGGCATACAATAAATGAATAAGATCAGCAGTGTTGCATTTGATGGTAGCGATATCGCAAACATACTCCCCAGGTTGAAGCTATTACTGGGCTTCAACTACTCGTCAACAAATAATGGACATATCTTCGATATAGATCTCCCGTACTCTCCAGTTTGAGTTTTGACGTCCACCACTCGCACCAAACCGTCGATTCCTGGATGCAAGTGCGTAATGCGACCCAACTGCCATTTGCAAGGTGGCAGGTTTGGATCCTTCAATATCACCACATCATCTACTTTAATGTTGGCCAATAGTTTCTGCCATTTGGGTCTTCTACGAAGTTGCGTCACGTAATCGGTTGACCATTTTCGCCAAAAATCGTTCACGATTGATTGCATATAACGCCATCTGTTCAGCGTTGACACCATGGTGCCTTGATCAGGAATAGACTTTATTGGGCGCATTATTAAAAAATGGGCCGGCGTTAATGGATCAGTGTCGCCTTCGAATCGTAGGCAAAGCGGTCTTGAGTTTGCACAGGCCTCGATCTGACAAAGAACTGTAGAAAGCTCTTCGAAGGTAAACGAACTGGTTCCCATGACCCTTCTAAGATGAAATTTTACCGTCTTTACTCCAGCTTCCCATAATCCCCCAAAGTTTGGGGCGTAAGGGGGTGAAAAGTGCCATTCTATGCCCAAATTGGAGGCTTCATCGGTGATGGCATTCTGATAATCTTGAGTGCTGTGTAGATTGAAAACGTTACGTAGAACTTGATTAGCACCAACAAAGTTTAAGCCATTATCGCTGAATATGCTACGGCACAACCCACGTCGTGCCACGAACCTACGTAGAGTTGCAATGAAAGCTTCCGTTGACAATTCAGTTACAGCTTCGAGGTGAAGGGCCTTTGTTGCGAGGCAGACAAATACTGCAATATACGCCTTATGGGTTTTGGCACCGCGTCCCTTCCATGTCCTAATGGTCACCGGCCCGCAGTAATCAACGCCGGTATTTACGAAAGGCATGCTGGGTTGCACTCGCTGTCGAGGCAGTTGTCCCATAAGTTGCTGATACGGCGCTCCTTTGTACCTCATGCATACAGGGCAGTTGTACACGCAACGACGCACGGCTCCAGAACAACCGATGATGTGGTAAGCTAATGAGACTAAAACAACTGTTTGTCGAACACCGGAATGAAGATTACGTTTATGAACCGCTTCGACGAGTAACCTACTGAAGTGGTGCTTATTATTCAAAATGGACGGGTGTGCCTGCTCGTATGGAATGTTTGCCGAAGTCAGCCGGCTGTTAATGCGAACTACACCTTTTTCGTCTATGTATGCATTTAAACCGTAAAATGCTCCTCGCTTTGGAATTTGCTTGCCGCTAGTTAGTTGATTGATCTCTCTCTTGAACATAGATTGCTGCGCAAGACGTATTAGTGTAAGTCTCGCCTCATTTAATTCATTTGCAGTGAGAAATCCATTACCCGTTTCACCCTTGGAACGAAACATTCGTTTAATTCTGGCTATAGAGCGCACTAATCGGGAAAAATTAGAAAAACTTGATAAATGCTCAGTGTAGAAATCGGGCTGTTGTGATATTTGATTTGTGCTTGACTCAATCACAAAGGCTTCCTCATTGGATGCGTTATGCGGAATATCCCACCCTTTCACAATTGGCTGGTGTAAAAAATCAGCACCACGCCACCAAGGTGTAAGATTTGGCAAATTTTTAGGCATTATTCCTCTCGTAGTATAGTCTGCAGGATTAATCGCCGTAGGAACATAGCTCCAATTCGTAGCAGGTAATAGACAAACAATTTTTGAGAGACGATTATCGACAAATACATTTCGTTGCCGGGGGTACCCTTTTATCCAGTACAAAACTGCTGTAGAATCAGTCCATCCGAATAATTGCATATCGGTATATATTATAGAGCGGCTTACCTTATCGACAAGCTGTGCTGCTAAGAGTGCTGCACATAACTCCAGTCGTGGAATACTTAACTCTGGCTTAGAAGGCGCAACACGAGTTTTACTTGCAATCAGCGAAACATCTATTTTGTTATCTGAATCTTGTATTCGTAAGTATACCACTGCGCCATAAGCCAGTTTCGATGAGTCTGCAAACACATGTAGCTCGGCCTTTGAATTTTCAACCAATTGTGTCCATCTACGTACAGACAGCTCGGATATACCTTCAGCCCCATCTCGAAAGGTATTATATTCTTCTAACAATGGCTTTGGTATGGGCTCGTCCCAACCAATACCCGTTGACCACACCTTCTTCATTAAAATTTTTAGAAATATGACCATCGGGGATAACCAACCCAGAGGATCGAATATTCTAGCGATTATTGATAGCAAGTCCCTTTTAGAACCGTTTATACCGATATCGGTAAGTTGTATTCGGAAACGAAAAACGTCTGATTGTGGCTGCCACCACATGCCTAGGGTTTTAATGGCACCCTTTCCTCCAATAATTTGAGATTCACTAGTTTCTCGGTCGGATTGCGGAATATCATCAATACACTCTTGATTATTTGACGACCATTTACGTAGCTTCATTCCCGCTGATGAAAGTAACCTATTAAGATCGTTCGATACGCTTTTTGCAGCTTCTATAGTGGGTGCACCACCTAAGTAATCATCCATGTAAAATTGTTCCACCAAATGTGAACATGCGTTTGGATAAATTTTCGAGTTGTTAAGCGCTATCTGTTTTAAAGTTCTTGTTGCTAAGAAAGAAGCTGGCGTTGTACCGTACGTTACGGTATTAAGCTTGTATATTGATGGTCTCAAATCTTCAGAATCTCGCCAATATATTTTTTGGAAATCAGAATCGCTGATATTTATTAAAATTTGTCTATACATTTGTGATATATCGGCAGTGACAGCAAACCGAAAAGTTCTGAAGCGCACTAGGATGGTGAACAAATCGTTTTGGATTACTGGGCCCACCATAAGACATTCATTCAGTGACAATCCATTTCGAGGCTTCGCTGAGGCGTCAAAAACTACTCGCAATTTGGTGGATGTGCTTGCCGGCTTAAGAACGGCATGGTGTGGTAGAAAGTAACCATTTTTGTCATTTTCGCGGGATGTTATTCTGGTCATGTGACCCTGTGCCTCATAGTCATGCATGAAGGCCGTATATTGGGCCTTAAAATTGGAATCGGAACGAAACCGACGTTCCATAGCATGTAAGCGATTGATAGCAATGTCGCGTGTTTCCCCGAGGGATGATACAAGTGGAGTAAAGGGCAACCTGACGACGAAACGCCCATCGGGGCGTACAGTATGGGTTTGACAAAAATGTTTCTCTATAGGATTTTCGGTGGCTTCATTTGTGACTACACCATCAGTGAGGCTTTCTTGATCCCAAAAGCCTCTTAAGAGGTGATCAAGATCTGTGACAGACACCTTTAACACACGTATCTCAGTTGGTGGTTTTATGCTTCCAGTGCTACCAGCTACGACCCAACCGAATAGTGTGTTCTTTGCGATTAATGCCTGAGAGGGGTGTGTTACTTGGCCATCGACAAGTGCTTGAAATACGACATCGACACCCAATAAAATATCGATTGCAGCAGGTTGATCGAAATAGGGATCTGCTAAATTCAGCTTTCTGAAGAATTCTATACTAGCTTCTGTAACTCTTACCTGTGGCAATTCATCGGTGAGCGCTGGTACTACATATGCAGTTGCTGTAATATCATTTGCTGCTGCGATGTTCAATACAACTTTTCCTCGAGTTGTCATGCATTTCTTGGGTTGACCGATTCCACTTATTGATACTTTTGCGTTCGTTCGTGTTAGGTTTAACCGCTGAGTACATGATTCAGTTATCAGCGTCGACTGCGAACCAGAATCCAACAATGCACGGCATGGCTGCAATGAACCCTGACCATCACTTACCATTACAATAGCTGTCGGCAGAATAGTGATTTTTCTATATTTCGACATAGGTACATACTCAGTGGCATTTATCGATAATACATTAGCTGAAGATTTAGTTTCGTGTAGCAGCGTATTGTGCTTGCTTCTACACAATCGGCAATTAGAGAACTTGCACTCTGATAGATTGTGTTTAGCGCGTAGGCAATTGGGACATATGCCGTGTGTGCTTACAAATTCATTTCTAGAAGGTATTGACAATTCTTTAAACAGCGCGCATTGGTAGAGTGCGTGATTTTGTTTGCATTTCGGGCACGCAGTAAATGAGGCTGCGAGAGTACGACTCTTCGCACCTTTGAATGGCGCCGGCTTTTGCTCGTTACGAGGGCAATCTTCGAATTTCTCCTTTTCAGCTATACGCTCGCTGAGGAATGTGAGAAATTGTTGAAATGTTGGCTCCTCAATTTTTTTGGTTTCGCGGGCCCAAGCTAACTTAGCTGCTTCGTCTAGTTTTTTCAACATATGATACAGTAACACCTTTGACCATGATAAAACAGGTTGCTTAAGGACTTGTAATGCATTATAATTTTCGTTTGTTGCAAAGTAAAATTGTTTCAGAGAGTCGAGGCTCCCTGTTTTAATTGGTGGGTGTTCGAATAATTTACGTAGATGGGCATCAACAATGAGAGACGTTTTGTTGTATCGCTCACATAATAGCGCCCATGCCGTTTCGAAGTTGTCGTCACTGGGTGACAGATGCTTAATTATAGACAATGCTTCACCCTTGAGTCGGCCTTGTAGATATTCCATTTTTTCAATGCCAGCTAAATCCTTGCGAGATTTTATAATTGCGGCGAATAAATCCCTAAACCGAACCCAATCATCGAACACGCCCGTGAATTCGGGAATGGATAGCTCTGGTAAAGTAGTCTTCATAATACTTCGACTGGGAGTGATTTCCTTTTGTATCGATGTCGTTGACAATTTTTCCAGTATAGAATTGAGAGCAGTTTGGTTATTAGCAATACTTTCCAGAGCAGCTCCTATGCTTGTGTTGTTCATTTCATCAGGTTGAAAGGGAGAACCGATCGAGGGCGCTGATTCGTCTAGAAGGCTGAACATTTTTGCTTTGACTTTGAAGCTATTAGTTTCAAATTCATCACGTACATTTAATTCGTCTTCGAACTTATCATTGGCAACGGACTGTTCAATTGATGTTTGCACCATATCAAATTGCTTGATAATGTCGTCTATCTTTGCATAACGCACTTTGATATCGGCAATTGTGCACTCGGGCTTTTGTATAAAATTTTCTATACGGGTAATTTGAGCCTTAATCGAGGCTCTTTGACGCATTAATGAATCCATGGATCCGGCTCGTTTGGACCAATTATGTACGATTCACGAAATATTACACGATTTTATTTGCACTTGCATGTGCTTAGCGAACTTTATTGCTACTATTTCCGGATGTAATTACAAGGAAAAAACAAATATACGTATCAAAACAAACAACAGAAAAATGTCATTACTGTGACAAAGAAAATAAGAATAACTAAGGCATACAATAAATGAATAAGATCAGCAGTGTTGCATTTGATGGTAGCGATATCGCAAACAGTACCTTTGTACCAAATTTGAAGAAAACCGCACCATAAATAAAAAAGTTTGGAAAATTTCGGTCCCTGGTCCGCTTCCCGGAAAAAAGAAAGCCCGAATTTTAACAAAAGTAGAGTGGTACCTTTGTACCAAATTTGAAGAAAATCGCACCATAAATAAAAAAGTTTGGAAAATTTCGGTCCCTGGTCCGCTTCCCGGAAAAAAAGAAAGCCCGAATTTTAACAAAAGTAGAGTGGTACCTTTGTACCAAATTTGAAGAAAATCGCACCATAAATAAAAAAGTTTGGACTATTTCGGTCCCTGGTCCACTTCCCGGAATAATTTAAAATAGATGTTGGTCGATTCTCAGACCTACTCAATATGCTCACAAAATTTCATGAGAATCGGTCAAGCCGTTTCGGAGGAGTATGATTTCAAAAACTGTGACCCGAGAATTTTATATATAAGATAAAAATGATGGGAATAACTATTTTAAACCCTTGTAATAATATAAAATGGAAATTTGGAATAAAAAATCGAGCGAGTTGGTTCTGTATCTTTGGTATAATCTATGGCTTCTTCGAGTATGGTTGTTTTTCTCCTTACAATATTTATTGTTGTTGTGTCGCATATTTGATCATTGATATAGTTCCCAAGTTGAAGGTTTGGGTTTTTATTGTATGTGTAAGTATATTTAATTTTGTGTAGCTGTTTTGGGAATGTTAAAGTGTTTACAATTTATGCATGATTTTTGGAGTCCGCATAGTTCGTGCGAGTATTTATGCATAAAACACCCTGCAATCAAACCAACTAGTTGAAAACTACTTTACAACTAGTATGTGCACTAAGCCCAACTAGTCAGCCAACTGTCATATTTTCATATAAGCAACTGGTATTTTTACACTCATATTTATGTCCTACGAAATTTCAATTGTCAGATTTCGACCAGAACATACCAGTCATCTACTAGTAGATATATACATACTAGTTTGCATATAGTTGAAATATACCAGTTTCATAGTAGTAGATATTCCGAGTGTCTAAAAAAGTGCATTTCGTCTCATTTATGCTGTAACCTCATATCTTAAAAAAACCACTTAAATAGTTCAGTTTTGCATACTGATTCCTAATTCAAGATTCCCACATTAGAAGGAATATTCTCATACAGTGTCGTTACGAGGTTAAAGCAAAATTGGAAGGATATTTTAAAATTTTGATTGATTGATTGTCAATGCAACTGAAAAATGCATATAATAGCTATAAAAATAAATAAAAACTGAAAGCAAACTTTGTTTTAATAACTTCATAGTTAAAAGAATGCATATAAGGTAATTAGAGTTTGAACTTTTTCAAACTAGAACAATTTGAACATGAAAATTGTAGTTGAATACTGCCTCCGTCAACACTTCGAGGACGGCGTCGCCGATGGCGTTCCGGACATACGGCCACTCATCTTTCGGGATGGCCCCACGGTCATTTCCTCGGTCCAGAATCCCTATAAGGATCCGGTCCTTTGCCACCTCGGCAAAACTAGGCTTGCCCACCCCAGGGTGATTCTGGTGCCTTTTGGAGGAGAGCGGTTGCCGTAGCAGTCCTTGATGGACGTTCGGCATCAGCAGGTGAAGCGCCGTTCGCCGTTGCCAGCGTAACTGCACTTGCCACCGTGCTGGTGCCGACCCCCATCAAGTCGCTTGAGTGTTGTGGATGTGGGATTGCCCCCCTGCCCGAAGCGCCGCTTGGGCGTGGATGTGCTTTCGGAGCTTGCGCCGTAGATGTCCTCCCCCGTGATGAAGAGAACGAATTTGTAGTTTTAATATTATTTTTTTTTCATCTTGTTCGTGCGACCAGTCGTTAGACAGGGCCAACTTGTATTCAAAGTAGAAAAGAGGGGAAGGGTATCGTCCGCCGCGTCAGTGCCCCGTACCGCGGTAAGACCAAAGCTACTCTCTGAGGCGTTCCGGTGTCAGAGAGGCTCCATAGAAATACAGCCACTATTTACCTCCCGGCTGCAAACGTCCAATGGGCACTGTATCGCATAACACCCTGGATTGGGAGGGGTAGGTCTTAGTCATCGCACTCCAGAGGAGGTGTAGCTAACCCCGTGACAGAGCTCCTTGCGGGGCTGTGTCTCGAGGATAACCGCACCCTGTGGTTAGCGACTAAGCCTTCGCACCGCGGCAAGGTACATATCTACCCTCAGCGAAGGCATGCCAACACCAAATATCAGCGAATAAGTGGTTGAAAATGATACACTTATTCGCCGATTTTTTTTTTACAATACACCTGTGGAAGTACATATGTAGTAATTTTTTCTAACATAAACATATTAAAAACTACTACATACTTCCACGGGTGTATTGTAAAAAAAAAAGCCGCGAATAATTGCATCATTTTAAACCACTGCACTTCTGACTACTCAAAACTGAGGTTAAATGGCTAACGGCACAAAACCCCTGTCGAACATTTAACTTTCAAGTTAACAATCTTCGCCCAAAGTAAAAGGATGCATCATTTGTAACTATAGGTTACACTGGCTTACAGCCAAAATGCACCAGAGACGCCATAGTGAAATTCCTATGTAAAATCACCTCCTAATTCCGAAAATCAAGGTTATTTTTACTTGAATGGTACCGTTTTTGAGATATTTACGATTTACAAATTAACAAAAAAGATGGCTCCACTTAATCGTGTATATCTCAAGAACAAACTGAGCTCTTCCAAAACGGTTTGAAAAATTTGAAAGCTTATAAAAATTAACTATAATCAGTACATACAACACTTTTTGCCAGGTCCTGCAGATTCAAACATATTGAACAATCATTACGGATTTTTTAAATTTTTTTTGTAAAAATATAAAAAAATTTGTACTTTGCGAGGAAGCATCTCGAAAACTTTTGGTTTTTTTGCAGATATTTTTTCCCCCCTCTAAGCTCTGTTTTATTATAAAAAAAATAAGCTATCAGTGAACAAAATCGATGAACTAATACAAAAGTTATAAGCATTCAAGTAAATATATCCATTTAATACTTAAGTACCCTACAAATAATAGCATATGGTTCTGTCTTAACTCTATGATCTTATTTTATAATTGAAAAAGTTATGTGTCTTGTTTTGACGCTTATTTAGATTAGGATCGGTTTCTCTTATGAGAAACCAACAGTAGTCGCCCATCATAGCGACATCCCAGAATCCTTGATACCGACTTTCAATCACTTTCATTTGCTGGTGAAACCTTTCGCCATGCTCGTCACTTTCGTCGCCAAGATTTTGCGGGAAAAAATTTAAGTGGGAGTGTAAGAAATGAATTTTTAAAGACATATTTACTCCTGAAAGAAAATAAAAAAGTAAATTAGATAAATACATAAGTGACACATTAGTATATAATTTTCTTAGGCTGGATTTATCTTTCAATTCAGAACAAATTTTTTGTTTATATTTTTCCCGTTCTTGTTTGTTCGGAACTGGACGATGAATTCAGATTTATGGCTATATATTCTCATGTAAATTTATGTAATATATAATTTATTATAATATGTTTTTTTATTTACCCATTTCCGCATAGTTTTTGATTATGTCGTTCACTATCATCTCGTAGTTAGGACTTTGTGTTTGCCTAAAAAAGAAGTAACGACCTTTTCAAAAGAATCCCACGATGCTGCCTCCACTGGTGACAATAGTTCTTTGAAATGGTTTTTGCATTATCTCATATGTTTCCTTCGTATTTACTGCATGCGCGATCGGGATAGATGGCTTTTGGTTGCCAATATGCAATAATACGGCGTTTAAACTTAATTTATTGCCGTCTATGAACAATCGCCACTCTTTTGAATCATATGGTTCACCAAATTGTTTGAATAGACCAGCAATGTCTTTGCAGTAACAAACACTGTCCTCCTTCGTATAGTACTTGGAAAATTCTTCGTGACGAGTTCTATAATATGTTACCTTAACATCCGATGAAACAAATTTAAATTGTTGCATTCGAGAGGCGTGTAGTTCGGCCTTTTCCTTTGACAATTCCAAATCCCTTATCCAATCATTGAGTTGTGCTTGTGACAAAGAATTTCTTTCGTTTTCCGTTTGAAATTCAGTACAACATGATGCCGCGAAATCAGATACTACTGTTGACAATGAAACTGGAGCCGGAACTAAAGTTAAATTTGATTCTGGCAATGTCGCTTCTGTTGAAATTAGTTCTGGTAATGACACTGTAGATACGCTCGCATAGGTAACTTTTCTGGACTTTCCAATCCCAAGTACTTTTGTAGTACAAATATAGCAGTCCGTTGAATGGCAAGTTGGTTCCCTCCACTTCATTGGTGTAATAAATTTCACACGTCGCCTAAATAGATAGTTTCAGAAATTAGTCAGCTATGCATTAAAAGGGAACAAATTCCTAATTTTTACAACGTACCTTTTTGTTCCGGTTTCCGAACACCGAGTGTTCGGTGTCCATGGTTTTTAGGCTCAATTCCAAAACACTTATAGTATGTAACTTTCAAAGGATTTGAAAACACACGTCTCATACTTTTAACAATAAATTGACCGCAGATGAAACAGAACATATCTGGATCATTTGTACACTCAAACTCTCGCGCCCTTTTATTCATTTTTTATTTTTAAGTAATTGACGGGTTATAAACTGCAATTATAAACTGAACAGTATCCGGCGAGCCTTGCAGATATTATGAAGGAACAAGGCGCTGTACTCTTATTTATACTTAGATCCAGTAAAAATTCAAGCCCAACCAAACAAAAAGGTTCCCTAGTTCTACAAAGAAAACACTACCTGCCTCAAAAATATGCTCTTGTTTAAAATGTACCTAGGTTTGAGAAAACGACACTACAGCTTTTTGTATCTAATAACTTTTCGAAAATCTACCTGCTAACTAACTGATATACGAATACTAACACATATGTACCAGTAGGGTACTTAAGCATTAAATGGATATATTTACTTGAATGCTTATGACTTTTGTATTAGTTCATCGATTTTGTTCACTGATAGCTTATTTTTTTTGAAAACAGAGCTTAGAGGGGGGAAAAAATATCTGCAAAAAAACAAAAAGTTTTCGAGATGCTTCCTCGCAAAGTACAAATTTTTATATATTTTTACAAAAAAAATTTAAAAAATCCGTAATGATTGTTCAATATGTTTGAATCTGCAGGACCTAGCAAAAAGTGTTGTATGTACTGATTATAGTTAATTTTTATAAGCTTTCAAATTTTTCAAACCGTTTTGGAAGAGCTCAGTTTGTTCTTGAGATATACACGATTAAGTGGAGCCATCTTTTTTGTTTTTTGAAATAACGGTAAATCGTAAATATCTCAAAAAAGGGTACCATTCAAGTAAAAATAACCTTGATTTTCGGAATTAGGAGGTGATTTTACATAGGAATTTCACTATGGCGTCTCTGGTGCAGAAAAAAAGTTGGAATTTGTGATCCAGTGTTATTAATCGCTAATTTTAATAAAAATCATTTTTAAATATAGGGCCTCTACACATATCGAGCAATAACCGAAATTTTGGTGTAACCAACAAAAATAAAATTTTACAGGAGAACGTCTTTTAGTTCACATAACATGGAGTTTTTAGAATTTTTGTGTGTCTGTTTGTACATTTGGACGTGGATGACTCAGAAACAGGTAAATATAATTGTAATAACTAGTCTGAATAAAACGTATCCCTTCGTCGATATTTTGTCCTTCAAAAATAAAATTAAGTTTTGAAATTACAATTTATTTGAACGAGAAATTTTTAAAAACTATCCCTTTTCCAAGTGTACTTCAGAATGCGTAAAATGATTTTCAGAAACCGTAAAATGTACTTCAGAACCGGGGCGAACCGGGTTCATATCAAGCCAAGGAAGGTCTCTGAAGTACAATTGCCTATTTTACAGCTTATGAAGTACAATTGACTATCCTGAAATTCATTTTACAATTTCTGAAGTACAATTGACTGTTCTGAAATACATTTTACCATTTCTGAAGTACAATTGACTATTCTGAAGTACATTTTACCATTTATGAAGTACAAATGACTATTCTGAAGTACATTTTACGGTTTCTGAAGTACACTTGGAAAAGGTGTAGTTTTCCTCTTTGAAAGCAACTGCTCATAAAAATTGGTTGGTCTAATCTCGTTAACACATGTACGTGCGATACAATAAAATCTAGGTATTTCCCCTTTCACGTAAACTGTGTGGGCTGTCATTCGCCCTTTTTGTTAGTTGTTCAACGAGGACTTCCACATATGAAATAATTTTTTTTTGGTAATTTTCGCACGTTAGCCTCTGTGTACAAAATATTTTCATTTCGCTCTAATGCCCGTATGATACTACGTATTTTTCTTGTATTTTTTTAGGTATTTTGTGCGAAAGGACCTGCCTTACACAATTTTCATATTCCAAAAACTAACGAAATACAACCAAAATAAAATCTAGGCTGTTAAAAACAAACGAAAAATTTCGTATTTCGATAGCTTTTTTTCTGCTGTAAGCTTACTATAAACATACTTTAGCAAACTTTTCGTTTGGAAAACGGTTACTATAACCATTGTAATAAGTTTGGAAAAAATGTTCGTCTCAATGAAAGTGATCCCTTTTTAAATAGTTGGAATTGAGGCTTGGAAAACAATTTTTAATAAACGTTTTATTCAGCTGATTGTAAAACTCCAATTTGGCCACAACGGTGAAAACGGCTATAGGTGAATATGTTGTGGGACTTTAATAATAATAATAATAATAATAATTCCCAACGTATAACCCACCATTCCCGCCCAACCGACACGAGGGGCGCATCCTTATGACGCGCGGATTGTTCTTGCGTGCCGAGTCGTTGAAAGGCAGGGGTTTGTTAAGTGTCGAGATCTTAAACTGCTCAGCTACAGAGAGAAACTCATCAGCTAAGTAACTATTGTGTAAAAGCAAATATGAACCATGTGTTCATTAAGTTATTATTGATTAAGGGAGGAAAGTATTGATATTTTAATGCTGAAAAGCGAGTCAAACATATCCAATGTGCTGGAGTGAGAGTTATAGTTATGACATAAACATCGGAAAGGCTCATTTAATTTAAAATTAGTTTTACATTGTCTCAGGAAAAGAGGTTCAAAATGTCTTGATGGCCGAAAGGGAACGTTAAAGTTCACTTCACTCAGCAGAAATGGACTAGAGATCAACCCGTTTAATAATTTAATGATGAAAATGATTCCGATCATTTCCTTACGAATGGAGAGTGTCGGAAGGTTTATAAGTTTCAAGCGATCTGTATATGGTGGGAGGTTGTATGAGGAATCCCATGGCAGATTTCTTAACGCAAAAAGTAAGAATTGTTTTTGGACCGATTCAATTCGATCGACGTGAACTTGGTACCTAGGGCTCCAAATAATTGAGCCATACTCTAATATCGGTCTTAATAGTGCTGTAAAAAGGGCTTTAGTCACATATGGGTCATTTAACTCTTTCGACCATCGCTTAACGAATGATAAAACGCCTCTAGATTTATTGACAGTTGCATCAATATGTCGATTGAAGCTAGGTTTGCGATCCATCGTAATCCCCAAATCCACAAAAACGTACACCTGTTCAAGACTATGATTGTTAATTGTGTAGTTGTGTAGGAAGCTCGCTGTGTGTTTCTACTTGAAAAACACATACATATATTTACATTTTTTAATATTGAGCGGCATAAAGTTTAAATCACACCAAGCACCCAGTCTATCAAGATCAGACTGAAGTAATGATATATTTTCGCTCAGAGTGTAGGACATAAAAAAAAGGTTGCTGGTTCCTTAACTTTTTTAAAAATTAATTATTATAATTAAAGGGCTCAGAAGAAGGATCTAAGTGACTCTGGAATTGATTTGAGATATTCAAGTTTGAAGTTTACTGCCTTTTGAAAATTCTATGGCACTACAATGCCCGAAATGACTCGGATCTCTTTACCAACAAATAAACACCATATTTCACTATACAATTATGGGTATAACTCAATTTCGAAAAAAATGTCACTTAGATCCTTTTGGTTCTGAGCCCTTCAATTATTTTAAAATTATCTTTTATGATACATTTTCATTTGGTGCGAGAGGAGATAAAGAACTCATTTGTGGTGTGGTGCTTGCAATTTTTTATACAATCTGCATCTGCAAAGCAAATCCTGTGCATTTTTTCTGAGAAGCCTTGCATGGCACCCGGTTTGAAAAACCTTTTAAAATCACATTTCATGTTGCCTGTAGCGGGGTTCGAACCTAGGTTCTTCTGTGTGGTAGTCCAGCTGCACTACCGTCACACCAAGATGTCCATATGTATATGTAAATGAATCATGTAAATTTTCAAACATTATTTTTGAAAACTGACAAATTTTTCCCTCGCTGAGAGTTCACCTCAAGTTACTTCCCTAAGGAAAAACATATCCAAACGATTGTGAAATTTTTTAGTCACAAACTTGTGTGTAAAACATTGACTTTAAAGTTTGGAAAATATTGTTTTATAAATGAGGAGGTCCATAACAAAACGCAACAATTCCACTTTTCAAATATTTTGGTTTTTTAACTAAATCCAATTCTACGCATTAAAACCTATGTAACCATTGCTATAAAACATACCAAAGGTCAATAATTTTACTATTATTCAACGCAATATTAGTTCAGACCAAAATGAAACATTTCCATATGTATCCAATTAAATTAATTTTATTTTTAAATTAGTTTTTTTCGTTTTCCCAAAAAATTGTTTTGGTGGAATTATTGCGTTTTGTTATGGACCTCCTCAAATGAGCTTACTTCCTTGTTTATTGGGTAGTTTTTCTGACAAATGTTTTTGTTTTAAAAATAATATAATAATAATAATATGTACATCAGTTTACAAAAAGGAATGGATTTGGAAATTTCAAATAGGTATTGCAACCAATTGCTTGCTAAATGCTTCTGTTTTACTAACCATGAACTCTATAAGGTGATAAACATACATATGCATCTTGCCATTTAAGCTTCTTTCATCTTTTTAGTTCGCAACACAGAAAATATCAAACTCAATTTTTCAAATTAATTTTTTGTTTATTTATTTTTGATTTTTGTTCAGCTTTCAACTAAACGTCAACCCAATTGAAATTACAGGCACTGTTTGTCCCTCTTCAATAAATGCGAAATTGTTATTGTAATCGGATTTTCGATAAGTTTTAGTCAGTGTTTCAAGCATTAAATACACGAAAAATACAAGAAAAATACGTAGTGTCATATGGGCATAAGGGAAAAAAATACCAAAAAAAAAACGTTTGAAGTCGTATTTTTCGAACTTTCTTGTCACAGACTTCGAAAATCTTTACGCCGTTATATTGGTGCTTAGTTTCCCTTCGTTTTAATGTGCATATATTTATAAGTTTTATAATTAACATTTTAAAAAAGAACTTTTAAAGAGATAAACCCCAAACAAACTTCAAACTTTTTGTCACCAACTTGTTAAACTTACATATAAACCATGATCCAATAATACAGGTCGTGTTGATAGGCCTGCTGATTTCTATTTTTTTCTAGAATTTTGACAATCAAAACATTTTTCAGTACGATTTTGACTATAAACTCGCATATTACAAAAACAAAATACATGGAAAATTTGTGTGTCTGTATGTTTGTCGAGCTGCTACGGCCTGTTATTGTTGGATCATGACATAAACTAATTCATTCACTTTCATCGGCTTGGTAGTCCTTGTCCAAGCTTTTATCAGCATCTTTCAACCACCAACATACATCCGCTATCATAAAGTTTAGTTTTTGGAATTTGTAACGGGCCTCGATTGAAGCTGATGTTTGATGGAAGCGTTCGCCTTGTTCATCCGATTCCGTTGAGAATTAAAAGCACTTTTAAGACATAGTAGATAACTTTTGCATTTAAAAATGCTTCCATTAGGTTGTCGACGTACTCACGGAAATTTTCATGCCGATTTTTCTCAAGAACATCAGTAATAATCACTTTCAATGCTCTCCAAGCAATCGCAGCATTGGTTGATAAAAAGTATACATAGGTGCAAATATTTTTTGTTTGGGGTTTATCTCTTTGAAAGTGTTTTTTTAAAATGTTAATTATAAAACTTATAAATATATGCACATCAAAATAAATGCAAATTAAGCACCAATATAACGCTGTAAAGATTTTCGATGACTGTGACAAGAAAGTTCGAAAAATACGACTGCAAGCGTTTTTTTTTTTATTTTTTTCTTTTAAAATGTTTTCTTACAAAATTTTTATAATAAAAGTCATAAAAGTATGCATACCAGAAGAAATGGAATCAAAGCAGCTTTGCATCGGTGTGCCGTTTTGAAAAATTGAAATATTCGACTTTGAACTTTTTCGAAAATCTGAATTTTGACCCATAACACTTGTTACATAAATTTCAGTCGATTGCGTAAAGAAGGCAGACCACACCCACATTTTTGCCAACAACCCACGGAAATTACCAAAGTTCGAATCTCCAACTTCGAAAGCAAATTACTAAATTTTGGTGGCTAACTTCGAAAAACGGGGTATACACATTTTTTATTTACGTCTTTATCTATTCAAAAAAATTGGTTTGGTCCAATACCCAGTCAGGTGCTGTATAATAATTAATTTAAAAAAAAAGTTAAGGAAATGGTCGGGATTCGAACCAGCAACCTTCGAGGCAAAATCCCATATTAGTTAGGCCCGAATTGGAATTTTATCAATCAGATTTGAACAAACCCTTACTGTATAAAACGTTTATTAAACATTGTTTTCCAAGCCTCAATTCCAATTATTTAAAAAGGCATCACTTTCGTTAAGTCGACAATAAAACGTTTTCCAAACGTCACCGTAATTCACCATATTCTTCTTTCTCAGTGACGGAGAGATGGCATGACCTAGAAGGTTACACTGGTCATACAAATTCACTTCCATTACAGTCGGACAGTTCCGCAAGGGCGACAACACTCCCCAAAACATTCGTTAGAACAACTGTCGCACAGGGACTTTTTATTCAATTGCTACATTTCGCTTTTCAAAATTTTGACATTTAATTGGCAGAAAGAGCTACAAGTTTTTCCTATGGGAATTCCACTCCGTAAAAGTTGTAAGTAAAAAACAGCTGATCGTGACAAGAGAAAGCAACAACAAAAACTAAAAAATTTTAACATTTAACCAATCAAAATATCAAGAGCTGCTTTTACTGACTCCTGTTCGCTTGAAACCTTTTACTTACACTGAGCAAAGCAATTTTTTTTTCTTGAAACGCTCATGACTTTTGGAAATATTCTTGTAAATAAAAATATATGTATGCCTGCCTAGCTTAAAAATAATATACATATCTGGGCCCGAATCGTACGTAAAAATGTCAATATCGGATTATGACAGCCGTGAACGTACAAATTTATCGAAATTTCGGATGATGACAAACGTGAACGAGTAGATGGACGTACTCGTTCGTTCGAATTGCCGCTCGTACACAAATTGTTGATCGAAGGCGAAACGAAAAGAGGCAAATATTTGAAAATGAATGCGTATTGAGTTTATATTTGTATATATTTATTATTTTAACTATACTTTTGATAAATAACAAACATTGACTATAATTAACTTAATTTAACGTAAAAGGACATAATTTTGAAATTTATTAGCGAACATCCCGATTTGGGCAAAACTTTGATACCAAACTGTGAGTAAGAAAAAACGGCTGAAAAACATATTTGGGAGGAGCTTTGAGCCATCCAATAACTGAAAATGACAAAATATCAAATTGCACCCAAAGACTTGTGCTTATTTAAACCAACCTCGAAGAGTTCTGTGTTTCTCCACAAACCACTTTTTGCTGCTCTGCGAATCATCCGTTTCGAAACGTACAAACTCCGGACAATTCTTTCTCAAATTTGAAGGAATACTGTGGACGGATATGGTGCTTCGACACATTTCAATCAAATAAGCACTGCCCATAGCGCGTTGATCTCCGCCACACCCAAGGGCTGAAAAAGTTGCAGGTAGTTGCGGACTGAAGGAACCGACTTATTGTCATGACACATAAGACATAAGATTAGTTTTAGTGAGGACATGATTGGACACCTCTTGTTCATCCCACATCGTTTAATAAAGCTGCAAAATATAAACAAGTACAGAGGTTGATTGCCAAATGTGTGCATATGCATATGCCGTACTTACGCATTATTTAAAAGCGGCAGGGGGTCACTTTGGTCTTTAAAGTGTTTGCGCACCTCCCTTTCCTCGATTTCACTCTCATTAGAGCTTAAATAACACATAAAATTAGGTTCCGTTGTCTCTTTGCACAAATTTTATATTTTGACAACCTTATTTTGACGTTTAAAACCCTATTGTAACCTTGAAAACTGAAGAAGAAGGAGAAAACAATCGATAGCAAAACTGACAATTACGATACGTTCACTTTCTTCTGTAAGAATCCGATATTATTCACTCGCTGTTCGACTGACGTAATTTTTGATCGTACGATAGTGCACTCGTTCACGTCTGTCACGATTCGGGCCCTGTACTGTAATGTTTTCGAACGGTATTAACTTTTACTGCCAGTATAGAAGTAATAAATATATAATAGATGTAAGGAGAGATTTTGGAAGAAATTATTTTTTGCTTTCTCAACGTAGCAAGTAGGGGCATTGCCTTTAATCTATGCTTAAATAGTGTAGAAGAATTAAGAATAAGTTTACTTCATTCTAACCCCGAGAAAAACTATAATTCATTTATTTTGATAATATGCAAAAGTAATTTGATCAAAACATAAAAATATTATGCAAGTTTAAAGTTAGCAAATATCGCTACAAATCCAATTAGACGTTTGGTCACCTCTGGGCCCGAATCGTGACAGACGTGAACGAGTGCACTATCGTACGATCAAAAATTACGTCAGTCGAAAAGCGAATGAATAATATCGGATTCTTACAGAAGAAAGTGAACGTATCGTAATTGTCAGTTTTGCTATCGATTGTTTTCTCCTTCTTCTTCAGTTTTCAAGGTTACAATAGGGTTTTAAACGTCAAAATAAGGTTGTCAAAATATAAAATTTGTGCAAAGAGACAACGGAACCTAATTTTATGTGTTATTTAAGCTCTAATGAGGGTGAAAACGACGAAAGGGAGGTCGCAAACACTTTAAAGACCAAAGTGACCCTCTGCCGCTTTGAAATAATGCGTAAGTGCGTCATATGCATATGCACACATTTGGCAATCAACCTCTGTACTTGGTTATATTTTGCAGCTTTATTAAACGATGTGGGATGAACAAGAGGTGTCCAATCATGTCCTCACTAAAACTAATCTTATGTCTTACGTGTCATGACAAGTAGTCGGTTCCTTCAGTCCCGCAACTACCTGCAACTTTTTCAGCCCTTGTGAGTGGCGGAGATCAATACGCTATTGGCAGTGATTATTTGATTGAAATGTGTAGAAGCACCATATCCGTCCACAGTATTCCTTCAAATCTGAGAAAGAATTGTCCGGAGTTTGTACGTTTCGAAACGGATGATTCGCAGAGCAGCAAAAAGTGGTTTGTGGAAAAACATAGAACTCTTCGAGGCTGATTTAAATAAGCACAAGTCTTTGGGTGAAATTTGTTATTTTGTCATTTTCGGTTATTGGATGGCTCAAAGCTCCTCCCAAATATGTTTTTCAGCCGTTTTTTCTTACTCCCAGTTTGGTATCAAAGTTTTGCCCAAATCGGGATGTTCGCTAATAAATTTCACAATTATGTCCTTTTTCGTTAAATTAAGTTAATTATAGTTTGTCCCTTATCAAAAGTATAGTTAAAATAATAAATATATACAAATTTAAACTCAATACGCATTAATTTTCAAATATTTGCTTCTATTCGTTCCGCCTTCGATCAACAATTTGTGTACGAGCGGCAATTCGAACGAACGAGTACGTCCATCTACTCGTTCACGTTTGTCATCATCCGAAATTTCGATAAATTTGTACGTTCACGGCTGTCATAATCCGATATTGACATTTTTACGTAGCGAGTTGCTCGTTCACGTCTGTCACGATTCGGGCCCTGGTTACGCTTATATACATGTATACCTACATTACCTGCAATATCGGTCCCTCGGTTAAAAGTCTTCAACCGAAAAGCGGTTTGCAGTTACTATGCATGAATTTAGTCACACCTTTATCACAAACGGTACCGCCGGAAATTGGAAATACTGGAATTTGCTTCCTTTGCGCATAAATCTTGTGTTTGTGGGGTTTCTAAGTATGCAGCTCATCTTGCTTCAAAAAGTAGACTAATATTTTACTTACCTTCCGCATTATTGCACGAAAATATAACGACAAAATTTGAAAATATCAATTATTTTATCGCTTTCAAACTTTTTGCTTTTGAAGTAAACATCAGTTCATTTTTGGCATAGTGTAATCCATGGTATAAGTATAGAGGTAAACGCAGTAATTGACGTAGGCAGCCATCTTAGCCATTTGACTGTTATTGAATTTATGCCATTTCATTAAAATCATGCTACCAGAGTTAACAGCAGCAAATGTTTTTTTGGCCCGAAATTAATTTGTTTTCAAGAAAGCGATTGCTTCGAAACGTAATTTGTGAAGAAAAATATTGGAAAAATGAGCTGCCTCTTTAAAGGATGCGAAAACACCACCCACTTTTGCAAAGGCTCAACAGTGAAGTTTTTTCGGTTTCCCGCAATTCCTTTTGTAAGAAATCAATGGGTTCAAGCGTGCCAAATAGAGGAAGTTGATCTTCCTAAAAATCCGTTGATGTGCTCAGTGCATTTCGCTGCTAGCGATATTAGTATTACAAACAATAAAACTTTATTATCTAAATGTGCAGTGCCAAGTTATTATGCGAAAACAAGGACGCAATATATAAAATGTGCATAATTATTTATAAAATATGTATGTATTTTTTAGAGTGCAATTAGTGGAAAGCTTTGTCAACAAAAATATCGAGGCTGTGGACACGTAAGTGCTTTATAAACAAACATTAAGTTGAAAATAACTGACTTAACTTTTATGTCTCGAAGAGATCCCGATGACCTACAAATTCAGAACGGTGGAATCGCACGAAAAATTGTGAGGAAGTTTACAACAACAATAAGCACACAAACTGAGTAAGTTCGTTAATTTATAAATTATTTTTTCCTGCGAACTCTTCCGATAAAGTTTGATATAGAATTCGACGGGCTGGAAAATTTTGGTGGCTACATTATAGCAAAGATGGGGCTTAAGGAGTTTGGATTTAGAACGTGCGAGCAAAAGGACCAAAACTATTCGTATATAAATTGTTTATCTCAGGGAGGCTTATACAAGCCAAATTCAAATTTTATAAATATTTTGGAACATCTAAATTCGGTCTTTATTAAGTTTAACGCAGAAAAATTATGTACACAAAAACATTATTTGAAAGCTTTAGTACAAAATTCAAACTTTAATTGTGATGCCAAAATTGTAAAACGGTTTTTCCTAGAGAGAATATTTTTTCGAATACGCTACCTAAATATTGAAATTACCTTCTGAATTTTTATACCATGGTGTAATCAACAAGGGGAAGTAAGCTGTCAGTTGTATCGCTCGAAATTCGGCTATCTTAAAATTTTGAAGCAATGTGGTCCCCGCAAACAGTGTTGTTTTTCTGCAAGGTGTTGCTTTTTTCATAATGTTGCTTGTATGGATGAGGAATTTCTGGTAAATTTGAACAAAAAAATTTGTTTTGCAACATTTCCATATTGATTGATTGTAGTAATGCTAGATATAATGTGAACTTGGAAACACCTACGCATGATGCATTGTGATGCATGAAGCGATGTGTTATGCGTTTTCAAGAAGCAATTAGATGTTTTCTATGATTTCTCTTTTAGGTGTTTGAGATTTGTTTTGTGAGGTTGTTTAGCAGCTTTGTCAGCTGGTTCATTGCCTGCTCTCCCCACATCACCTGGTATCCAAAACGGCTTGATATCGTTCCGGATATGAATACCAATAAGGGCCACTCTTTAATGCAAATGTTATTTTATCTGCGGGAGTTTGCAAGCGAGGCTACAATTTCAGAGCAAAGTGTAGTTAAAAATGGCAAAATTTTCAAAGCTGGGATTGCTAATCAAAAAGATTTTGTTGCGGGTTTCGATTGGGTTGTTGGAAGAATGAAAAACTGCTATGGGGAAGAACAAATTGAATCAATAAAAAACAAGGTTAAATTTTTTTGTAGAAACGCCAATAAAAGGTGGCAGAAACACAGCCGAAGTTTTGTAAGGCAGATCTTCTCGAAATCGCTACTGCAAATCAGCGAGGAACTCCAAACTCCTACATATGTCAGCTCTCTCCCAGCGAACGCCGTTCTTCAGGCAACAACTCCACCCATTGCCGAAGAGGAGCGCGAACTGCCTAGGGAGACAAGAGTGATGCTGACCAAACTCCCGTCTGGATATTGTAATAGACTGAGCCCCGACTTGCCGAATATCTGCAAAATTGTATTTTAAATCTGCTTTACGATTGGAATCCGATGGCACCAACTCTTCATAAACTGTTAGTGCACTCTTCGAAAATATTGGAGTTTGCGATACTGCCACTAGTTGTTTTAGGCGAAAACGTGTCGGAAGCGCGTAGAAAAATTTATAAAAGTGATGCCAATGCCTGGCAATTACATTCCAGCTCAAAAGCGGCACTAAGCGAGACTCACTACGAATCTGAGGAGGACCTTTATTATTCATTCGAACTTGAAACTGATCATTCTTTTGATAATAGTAACAGTAATATTTTAAAAACACATTTGAAATAAACAAACTATAAAGTAATGTAATTTCAGATGGAGATGTTCCTAATGCAGAGTGGCACTTTAAGGTTTTGATTTTGTGTTTTTTCGAGTTCAATAAATGCTTTTTATATCGAAATATATATAAAAAAAAAGATATCCTGTTTGAAATTCAATTTATAGTTTCCAGTTTGTATGACAGCAGTAGTGAAAAATGGGCAAAGTGTTGATTTTCTTTCTTTTTTTACTTACTTCACCTTGTGATTCCACTATGGTTTTTGGTAAAAGAATGCGGTAGCTTATTTTCAAAAGAAAATGTCATAAACACAGTGCCAAAACTGGGTTTGTTTAGAAAGATTTAATTTAAATGACACAATATAGCTTCAGTCTCCACCATGATACAAAAAAGAAGGTAATTTCACTGTCAAAAATGAGTTGTCAATCTAGCTTCACTTTTGATTAAAAAAAAGTTTTCTGTCATTTCCTTTGTTTTCAAAAGATAGCATAGCGTTGCCCAATCACATATATTGAGAAAAGGGTATTTTAGAAAAATAAATTGGGCATTTTCAAAAAAAATTTGTTTGTGTACTGATTTTTGAAGTATATCTCTTTGAAAGTATTTATAGAATTTTTTTCCAAGCCAACACGATTCGAAAAGCTCAAGTAGAGCGAATTGGCTATTAAAGCATAGTTCTGTCACTCTTAATTAATTAATTTTAAATTAATTTTAAAATGAAAATCAGGGTATAAAGAAAAACTATTTTCTAAAACCTGAAGGCTAATTTAAACGGATAAATAGCGGTTAGATTTTCTCGTCGATTTTGGTCAAATTGCGGTGGAACGACAAAAATCGAATAGCAAATTGACCCGTTTAAATTAAAATAAATTGAAGAATGGAAATAAAACACAGCTATTTCAGTAACATTTTTTTATTAATAAATTTATATATTCAATTATTTATCAAATTTTTATATGGCGTTCAGGTTGAGCCATAAACTCGAGTTAAAGGGTAATTTTTTTTGTTTATTTTATCGAAATTTTTTGTTTAAACATCAATTAGTAATTAACAAAAATTGTATGCTGGCCAACGAGTGATCGAAGTGCCAAAAATAAAACGGAGACAAGCGGAAAATTTTGTACATATAAAGTTACATAGTTAAGTTCGAAAGTATAGATAAATTGCAACAGTTCGAAAATATTCCCACTCCTAGTAAGTAACTAAATTGTTTAGTTTGAATATGAATACGCCCCTATATGCTTTAACGTGTTTTTTATCTTACTCAGTTTGAGTTGCAACACTTGTGGAATTCCTTCTAACTAATTTCCGGGATATTCCCACATGGTCCAGCTCAGTGTTAGATTCTCTAAAAGAAACATTTATCTTATTTAGTTTAGATGCAAAATTTCATATATACCTATACCCTTCCAAATGCTCAAGATGGCAATCCAAATTTTCCACATCTACTGCAGTGCTTATTAAATTTTGGTCCAATGTCATAGGTTGATTAAGCGAATTTTGATCCCCTCTAATTAAATCATCATTGTTTTTCTACTTAAATATAAACAAATTTAATTTACATACCCCTCCAAATATTTCAGATATTGATCCAAATCATCTTCTGCTTCCTCCACAAATATGGCATTCGTCCTGCAACATTCGCATTTACAATATTAATTAAGATTAATATTAGGATAATGATTAAGATATAAGGTGCTTACCCTTCCAAAAACTCTAAGTATTTTTGCAGGCTGTTTGCCTCTTCCACTCGAATATGCGACTCTTGAACACTAAAACATTTAATAAAAAGTAAATGTAAATGTTCAACCGTCCATTTGGATTAAAAAAAAGGTTACATACCTTCTATTTGTTGGAATTGCGCTCCGGCTTATTCGGATTTGTTTTTTTACGGTACACATTTCATCACTTGCAAAGTGTGACGAACACACATAAGGCACTTTAGGCAAGTCGCATTCGCGAAGCTCGCATGCCTGCAACCACTTCGCTCGAATGTGTGGATTTGTTGGAAAAGTAAAAAAGTTTATTTACCCAACTTGGAAAAAGGCAACTCATTTTATTATTCTTTATTTTTTTATTAAAATTTATTTGTTTTCAAATTTTTTATTTTTCTTTCAGCAGAAAAAAATTATTTTGAAAAAATCTTTTTAATTGTCAATATATGACAGAAAAAGGTGGATTTTCTCAAGAATAAGTGGTAGCATGAAATGTCAGAACTTTTTACTTGTCAGGTAGTGAGCAACAACAACGAAAATTTGACAGTGAAATTACCTTCTTTTGTACCATGGTCTCCACAATACAATATTCGTATTTTTGGCAGACATCTAAATCAAATGTTTCAGTCAGGGGAAATTTAAATTGCTATAAGTTTGGACAGAATGTATGTATCATTTGCTAGTTAATAATTGGGTCGCCGATGATAGTGTCACACATAGCTATACCCCACAAGACAGCTAACTTAGATCTGAGCCGTCATTTGTAAGGAAGCGCTGATTTAGTCATCAGCGCCTAAAACAAATCGGCCATCAGTTTTGCAGTAGCAATATGAAAACCCTGATGCATCCATCAGCAGCGTCTTGTAGGGTAGTGAAGATTTTACCGTAGAAATGGTCAGTCCCACACTTTTTTTTTCCCCGTTTTACCAGGAATTGGCTTAACGATGCAATTTTCCGTGTTTGACGACAAGTTCGGACAAAAGATTTTCTTCAGCTTCTAAAAAGTTTTGTTTTGGTTTTACGACTCTGTAAACAAATTGGCCATTAAGTTTTTCTGATCGTTTTTGTTGTACGCGTAAAGAGAATTGTGGGAAAAATTAACGTATGAGAGGAAGATGAGCGGCAAAAGTTATAAAAATGTATAAGTTGTAAAACTATTTACAAATCATAAAAAAGAGCAGTGCTCGGATATGGATATAAACAACCAAAAGGAATCTAAGCAAAAGAGTCAGTAAAACTAATATGACTCCAAAAGGATAAAAATTACAAAGAGTAAAGAAGAATAAAAATCGTCAATAAAATCCCTCCAAGAAGAGTCCAAAAAGGTTCCAGGAACCATCAAAATGGAGGAAAAAGTGTGCCTGAAAAGAGTCAAAACAATTAAGGGTAATCGTTTACGTGGGGTACCGAGCGCTAATACACAACCAAAAATGTTGAGAAATGTATCAGGAGACGCGCTTTGGTCCCAGGAGCATGAATATAACTCCGCTGAACCAATATTTTTAGTAGTTTGCGAGATATTTGCAGTTAAAGTTCAGAATTTTCTGTCATTTTCATGTGGTTGTTGTAAACACATTACCCTGTGAGAAAAGAGTGGCACGCGGAAGGACATCACCGTGGCGGTAGCCACGGCTATGGCAACCACCCGGAGTTGGAATGGCGTAGCCCAGGGTTATTTTTTGAAGCGCGGCCGAAGGCCGCCTACGCGGTAAAGTTTTCTGCACATAAAAAACATGTATCGGGCCCCTAAACCCGGGTCATTTTTCGGTTTTTCGCAAATATTTTCCAAAATAATGAAAATATTGGTTGAGCGGAGTTATATTCATGCTCCAGGGACGGAAACGCGTCTTTTGATACGTCTCCCGACATTTTTGGACGCGTATTAGCGCTCGGTACCCCACGTAAACGATTACCCAAGTAAGGAAAGGACTGTCTTCGGCTGTGGTAAAGGCTTCATATCTTTCATGAATACGCATAACTTTTTAAGTGTCTGGTCTTTACTCTTCAAAACTTTTAATTTAAAGATACATAGCCCATACCACATGTTTCGGAGCAATCGATTGTATGGGATATATGTATATATAATTTAGGTCCGATCTGTTTGACCTACACACATTACATATATAATAAGTACTAAACATGAAAAATTTAGGGTTCCTAGCTTTTAATTGCAAAAGTTATAGGCCAAAACCCTTTTATCGGAACAATCGACTGTATGGAAGAAATGCGTAGTATTGGTCCGATCTTGCTAGTTTCGACAAATGAATAATTATATACAAAATAGCGCCCGTTTACAAAATTTCATCGATATATCTCTAAAACTGAGGGACTAGTTTGCGTTCAAACAGACAGATGGACAGACAGAAATGGCTAAACCAACTAAGCTCATCGCCCTGATCATTTCGGTATACTTAATGGTGGTTCTACCTCTTCTTCTTCTCATACTTACAAACATCGGACCAAAGTTATAATACCATTTCATGATCACGAAAGGTATAAAAAGCACCAAAACCCCTTCAAAAAGCATCAATGAAATACTCCAAAAAGACTTCGAAGCTCATTTAAAAAGAATCATACTACGGGTCTTTTGGGATTTATTCAAGGACGTATAGGGATACGTTGGGCTTACGTAGAAATCAGCTGTTTTGCTTTATTTACTTTTGACAAGCTTGTTCGCTTGTTTTGTTTACATTCAATACTGTGTTACCATTCCTCAGTTTGCAGGTATGCTTACCCCAACCTCTACTTTTGTATTTGTAATTTTTCATTTTGTAAAATGTCGAAAATAATATTAAATAACTACATATAGTATATTTATTTATAAACTTTAACATAAGTGAAAATTTTTGAGATATTTCGACAATATTTAAAACTTTTTTGGGTATTTTTGTAAAATAATTGCAAACTGCCCAAACTCAACATGCAAATAGTTGAATAGGCAACACTGTGTGGCGAAGAGCGATCAGCTGACACGTTTCTTACGTAAAAATAAGAAATTTTTTAGTTTTGACGTAGCGACGTGCGTAAAACGTACGTCACGAACGTCGGTGTAAAATCACTTACACGCAATTCTCATAAGGTAGATCGTGTCAGCTGACACGTCGTCCGTTTTTCCGTCGATGGCTGTTTGCAGCTTTAGACCGAGAGGTTATCTGACTCATCAAATAACCTGCAGCTGTCTAGTAGGGAAGCAACATGTACATACTAGGAGTGGGATTTTTTTCGAATAATATTCGAATAAACACTATTCGAATAAACGAATAAAAATATTCGTTGCAAAAAATTCGAATAGTATTTATTCGAATTTTTTATTCGTTTATTCGAATATTATTATTCGTTTATTCGAATATTATTATTCGTTATAGTACTATTCGAATATTTTTGTTAATAGATTTTTAAAACGATATTCGTTGTTTTCTTTGCTTGTACCTATGAGCGCGCATTTATGTTTTGTATGTTTTGCATGTATATGTGTATGTTTGCGTGTACAAATGTGTGCCCAAGCGGTTACAATATTTCTTTGATTATTCGAATAGTGGTAACGAATAGTTGTATTTACAGCCTCATTCTCTTTGACGATAACGTGCCCAAAACGATCGTCGTTTGTGTGTTGGTAGCATGAATAGCAATACGATAGCCAAAACGATAGTCAACACGATAACAGCTGACCCTTACGTAACGAAAGTGCTTAATCGGTAATCTGTTTGACGATTATCGTCTGACAATACGAAAACAAAGTGTCAAAATCAAACAAGAAGGAAATTGCTATCGTTGTTGAACAAATGGAAGCCGCAAACACAAGAAGAAAGTATTATTATTCAATTTTCCACTATTATTGTTACTTATTGTTATTTATTTATTTTAAAAGATTCCAAAAAGAATCCTAGCACCCAGTTTCGAGTGCTTGTGAACGAGCTGGAGGCAAATGTTGAACTGACGAGAGGAGCACCAGTGTATGGAGCCTGTAAGGTTGCCTTCGAGGAGGAATAAAGGAAGATTGCCTCAAAGAAGGGACGTGTTTAGCAGTTGCTTCCTAAAGGAAGTATCACCGCACATCAAAACTATGAAATACATAACTATTCACTGAAATAAATAGTTAAAACTTATCTTATGAACTATTGATACCGATGGATTTTGATATCCCTTCCAATATGATTGTGATAATTTTAGCAGGTGTTTCCTAAAAGAAACAATTACCCAAACGTTACTTACTTAGCGTCTGGTAGATCTATCACATTAGTCACATCACGCCAACTCTGCCGTTGGATTCTCAGCGCACCTTCCTCCGACAAAGCCAAAGCAACAGCTTGGTACATAATTATAAACGAAATATTCCCGATTTATTAGTAACATAAAAATTATAAACTTTTTCACAAAGTCAAAACGCAGGTGCACAGAGTTGCAAAATTGACATTTCATTTCGTTTAGCTGGCGATAGACGTAAGCCTACACGATAATCGTCAACGTAACATTCATGCTACCAAAAGCACACGATATCGTCAGCGCGGGTATCGTTCGTTAAGCGTATCGTTCGTCAAAGAGAATGAGGCTGTTATTCGGTAAATGGTGGTTGAATAGTTTTTGGCTTATTATCTTAATAATTAAATAGCTATTCGTACAGTGTTGTGGGAATAATAAAATACAATTATTGGTAATATTGAAGCTGTAAATATGTATTTGTACATTTATATGTTTATTGCAGTTACATTTGCTTGGTAGGTTTTGTGCTAGGTCTTCAAGCAAGAGATGCCAGGGCCGAAATTCATTATGTATACTGTTTATTATGATAACAAAAGAACGGGTGTGTGCTGATTTTTCATGTTCACATGTGTAAATAGTTTAATTTGCGTAAAGCCATACACAAAATAATACTACCTGCTTCCTAATTTTTGTTAAATAGTCATATAAATGTACTTACATACATATGTATGTAAGTATGTAGGTATGGTCATGGAAATTTGCGAACTCTTTGTATTGAATGGGCTGGTTAAGGGTGATCATTATTAGGTAGATTTTTTATTGTGTTTCATCAACTGAAGAATTGCATAAAGCGCGACTATTTGTTTTAAATTTGGGTGTCTAAACTCGTTAACTAAATGAACACAAAGGACTTACTTGCATGAGGAATTGCGAATTCACCCGGCAGTAGCAGGTATGTATGTATGTACATATGTAGCTATTTTCTTCTGTTGTCTTCTCTTGAAAAGAATGATATACATATTTAAAGAATAATTAGGTACATTAAATGCGTTTAAAAAAATTTAAGTTTCCGCATACTATGTGTTAAGATGCAAAATTTAGGCGCGTACATATATAAATGGTGCATAAAAAGTTTTTTTAACCAAAATCATTGAACGCCCCTACCTACATACTTATGTATGTATGTAAGTACATTTATATGAGTATTTAACAAAAAATAGGAAGCAGGTAGTATTATTTTGTGTATGGCTTTACGCAAATTAAACTATTTACACATGTGAACATGAAAAATCAGCACAAACCCGTTCTTTTGTTATCATAATAAACAGTATACATAATGAATTTCGGCCCTGGCATCTCTTTCTTGAAGACCTAGCACAAAACCTACCAAGCAAATGTAACTGCAATAAACATATAAATGTACAAATACATATTTACAGCTTCAATATTACCAATAATTGGATTTTATTATTCCCACAACACTGTACGAATAGCTATTTAATTATTAAGATAATAAGCCAAAAACTATTCAACCACCATTAACCGAATAAATACAACTATTCGTTACCACTATTCGAATAATGCAAGAAAATTGTAACCGCTTGGGCACACATTTGTACACGCAAACATACACACATACATCCAAAACATACAAAACATAAATGCGCGCTCATAGGTACAAGCAAAGAAAACAACGAATATCGTTTTAAAAATCTATTAACAAAAATATTCGAATAGTACTATAACGAATAATAATATTCGAATAAACGAATAATAATATTCGAATAAACGAATAAAAAAATTCGAATAAATACTATTCGAATTTTTTGTACCCGCCGAATAAAAGTTTTGTTTATTCGAATAATTTTTATTCGAATAGTCCCATGCCTAGTACATATGTACATCTGGTATATGTGAACATTCAAGCATTTCGCACTTGTTACGTTAAAGTGTAACAACTCAAAATTTGAACATTTTCAGTAGAGACGAAAAACTGTTTCCGTAAATATTAATAATATATTAGAAAGAAAAAACAATGTAATTGCACGAAAATATCACTAAAAATAATATAACCGTTGGTTTATTTTTATTTGTTTAGTATTTGCACGAAAATAACAAATTTTTGAGTTATTACGCTTTTCCTGAAATTTTTTTTATATACATAGTGGTATTATTTTGAGTTGTCTCTGTTTAACTGAAAATTCTCACTAGAATTGATAAATATGATTTGTTGTACATAGGCACAATTCAAAATGTTACACTTTATGTGATACACTAACGAACAAATTTGATAAAACACTTGCAGACAACTAAAAATGTAACTCTTTAGGTGAGTCGAAAGAAGGCATGCTGAAAACAAAGAGAGAGTCATAACGGTTTTTTTAAGGAAAGACTAGACAAATCACTGAAAGATTTTTACAGTGGGTAGAGATGACCACCGGACCTTATTTTCTTGCAATAAACTAAAATTTGGAAATTTTGAGTTGTTACACTTTAACGTAACAAGTGCGATTTGTTCGGGTATACGAACGATGGGGATTTTTTATGCGTTCGTATTGGCGAACCGGAATGGAAATTTGCTTGTTTAATGTTCAGGTTCGCGTGTAAGAAGCTATAAGTACGTACTTGAATAATTATAGACGAATAATTCCGAACCCTGGTACATATATGTATATGTAGGTTAAGTACGGGGTAGAGAGACATTAAATAAACGCCCTTCAGTAGTGGAATTCACTAACTTATAGCGATTCGATTCGGTTAGATTTTTCGAGACTTTTAATAGCGATTCGGTCGCTTGCACTATCGAATATGCGATTCACTAACTTATCGGGCAAAGGATTTCTCATCTCGCTATATAACATACTCTATGTTCTCAAATGCCATTTTTTAATGATAATAGTATGGATATAGTATTACTACACTAATTTTTAATAAAAAATTCAAATTATGTGAATTTTATTTAACGACATAGAAAACAACTGCAAATTATGTGTCGTTTAGTTTGCGAAACAGCTGATTGCGAATAAGCGAAAATCGAGAAAAAATAGTTAGTGAATACCAAATATCGTGATAAATATCGGTATGACAAAATGTCGATTGCGAATGTCGTAGTCGAAGTTAGTGAATTCCACTACAGGTCTAATGTCGTAAGCTTTTTCATGAAATAAAGGAATTCGTACTTTTTTGGGGGGTTTGTATAAACATGCATATCCACACGTGTGCAGTAAGGCTGTCTTCCTAAACATCACTTTGCAATGAAACATTGCAATACGAAATACGTAGCGATGCATTAAGCGTGTTCCAGTTTGCTAACCTGGGTCGGATCACGGTCATAATTTAAAAGGAACGATTTTTTTTCAGAATTCCACAAATGTTAGACTTAGCAATTTTATATTTATTGGATAGTGCTGTAACACTAGCTCCATTCTTCCCTTATTAATTATTTCAACCTTTTTGGCTAAACACAACACATTTAATTTTCGTCCCATTATAAAATGAAACTGTATGTGATCTTAACCGTGAATATTTGCATGTGATAATGGAAAATATCAACTAGAAGCTATGCCAATGCAACAAGAACGACCTAATCAAAATTTAAAAGAAAACCTCCGTAATTACCAAGAAGCATAGCAAGTACGGCACCCTAAAAATTTACTTGAAACGCGCTTACCTTCAACAATTTGAACATCGACCGTTACAGCACATACTACCAAAAAACGTTTTCTCATATGGTACCCCTGCGGGTAGGGGTTTAGCATATACCAGCGGTAGGCATACCGGTCGTAAGTGGCGACTAATATGCACAAAGGTAATGATGTGCAACTCGATGGTTGATCTACGGATATGATGCCTCTCACCTCTCATTACCCATCTCTTCTTTCGGAAGGAGGGATGACATGACCTAGAAGGGTCCAGTGTTCATACCAAATCGCTTCCACGACAGTCGGGCAGTACCGCAAGAGAGTACCGAAGCGTACCGGATTCATATCCGGCCAAGGACTGTTATTTCGACAACACTCCCCAAAACCTTCGGGGAGTGATTTTGTCGCTAAAACAACAACAACAACAGTTTCTCATATGGCTGATTCCCTGGATACTGATACATATGAGTCGTTCAGTGTATAAAGGGAATGAGTCCAAAAATTTGAAATGGAGAAAAACGACAAAACAGTTGACGTTGATATTAAAACTAGCTTGTATGACAAAAGTCAAAAGTAAAGTTCCAAAACTAATTATTAGGACTTCTTTTACAATTTGTAAAAATTTAATGTTAGTATGTAAGTGGATGTGTTCACAAAACCTGTTAATATGATACAAATACGTTTTTATTGATAAGGGTTTCAGTGGAAAAAGGGAACAAGTCCACCAAAATTTTTGTTTTTAATATCGATACCGTGAAAATACAAATTAATTATGTTTTGAATTTGAGCATTCGTTCGGAAATAAAAATAAAAAATGTCCATCTACTTAAATATTGGTTTACCTCCCGTAGTGTTTTAATTGAATTAGTATATTTTGGAAAGAGTACTTTTTTTTAATTTTGTAAAAAAAGGCTGCAGATAATTTGTTTTTTAGCTCAGTGCATTCGCACAGTTTTATTTTTAATGAACTTAAAAAATAACATAAAAAATTTCTTATTTTGAAAACAAAAATAAGTTTAAAATTTCTTCTTTTTGAATGAATATTTATTATAACTATTTCATTTAACAAAATATAATGTCGTCTTCGGAAGGATCTTTCTGACTTGAACCTGTTTTCAAGTTTTTATAAAAAGTATGGTGCACGGGAGGGATATATGTTAATAAATCAATCATATCCTTTTTCTTTTCTTTTGTTATGGCTCTAGTTTGAGGATACAATAGATTTTGAGTCAGGCTATTCAATAACATTGTCTTACCCTGCTTTCTTATACTTATAATATTTAAAAAAAAGTACCATTCAATTTTACTGACTTAATATGCACAGTTGGATCGTAAATATGCATTCTGAGTTACGCTTGGATCGAAAGAAGAAGAGGAAGAGCTATAAGTTTTTCGAAGTCAGCTGTTTGCCTTGGAATGTGTGAAATTGAAACATAACAAAGCAATTTAAATTACACAAATTATTACTTTTGAAATAAAAGTAAAGCTTTATTATGATTTATAAACTTAATTGTATATGTTTGAGCATTTTTGAATAAATTGAGTGAAATTTTATAGATCAATTGACTGATTGTAGCAGACAACGAAGGACCAACAAAAAGCAAGAGGACACTGTTGGTGGATGTTACCACATCGTCAGTAGGTAGCTGGTATTTTCCATAGAGCTAGTGCTAGAAGAGTGCGCTTTTTCGACCAGGTACATAGATGGTTGGCGTCGCATCGTGGGGCCACACCATACGCCGAGCAAACATTAGACATGTCAGGGTTAAGTCTGAACGCAGGTGGTAGTTTTAGCTGTAGGAAGACATTGGCGGCCCCGGAACTGACAAAGGAGTTTACCGAGTATGTGTTGGTGGTGAGGAGCGGCTGCAGGTGCACGTTTGGTTGGCATTACCTTTGTTTTAACGGTGTTAGGAAAATTGTTAGATTGGTGTTTTGAATGCTAGTCCAATTTGTAATTGTTTACAACCGGTGCCGATGCGCGTCCAAAAATATTAGATCTCCGTAGCCGGATTCACATTCCTGGCATCGAAACGCGTCTTTTGATTTCCCTACCTACATTTTTGGACAAATATTAGCACTCGGCGCCGGTCGAAAACAATTACCCTGCAAACATATCAAAAAACATCATTAGAGCACAGAAACAAAATATAGCGAGCGTTTTACAACTTATACATACGCATTTTACTTAAATTTTAAGAATTTCAACAAAAAATCGCGGAAATCAAACGTAAATTGTTTGCAAAATAAAAAAAAAACCGCGTGTAGCCAGTACACGTGAAAGAAGTTAACTTCTTAAATTCAGAAATAACGAAATATGAATAAGGTGTATTCGAGAATTGTTTAGATTCACAATTTCTTACTTCCGGGAAGTGGACCAGGGAACCGATCCATTCAAAAATATCTTATGCATTGTGCGTTTTGCTTCAAATTTGGTAAGTGGGTAGAATTATGCCTAAATTAACAGGGGCCAATACGAATGGGATATAGAGGAAGAGGGGCGGGGTAAAAGGAAAGCGGGTAATGAAGAGAAAAAGGGGGAAGATAGAGTGAAGGCGAAGAAAGATTGGAAGGAGAGTTGTAAAAGGGGGGACAATTTCATCCATTCACGGAATATGTAATTCGACCTAAGGCATGTCTCAATCTCAAGGGGGCGAATAGAAATTTTTGTCAAATAGCATCCGCGCACGCATTTTTTCTGCGTGCCTGGTAGAACGAATTTATGCGCCGGTATAAAATCAAGCCGTCCGAGTCTGAGGATTAAATTTTATTGATTTGGGGGGACATTCCAGTTCTAATGTACTTGAATTAAATTCTTACAAAATCCGAAGAATTATTTAAAACTATAAAAGATGGTGATGAACACCCTAGGCCAAACTAATTGATTTTTAGATGTTATATGCAGTTGTGGTTTGGACGCATACATAAAGCCACCTTAGGTCCATTTAATATAGCTATTTACTCAACATATTATACTCAACAAGCATGACAATAACAAATGAGTTGACAATTGCAGCAACAAAAATCAACTATGTACATAATTACTGTACTAATCTAACCATCACCAAAGACAACCCTACCAACCATGGCTAACCATGGTGAAACTCTGATTCCAAAAATTCACAAATTTTTACTAACCCCAACGCATATTTTTAGAATTTGTATGGAAAACGACAAGTGCCTAAAAGTATGCTCTCACACTTACACGCAAAAATCTTTTCAACATGGGTAAAAAGTGAACCTCTCTGAACAAAATTACCCACTTTTTATCCTCTTTTTTGGTAAGCGCGACTCAATGATTATCCAGATTTTTATCCGATCATGGTTGGCAGGGAATTACCCTACCAACCATGACTAACCATGGTGAAACTCTGATTCCAAAAATTCACAAATTTTTACTAACACCAACGCATATTTTTATAATTTGTATGGAAAACGACAAGTGCCTAAAAGTATGCTTCACACTTACACGCAAAAATCTTTTCAACATGGGTAAAAAGTGAACCTCTCTGAACAAAATTACCCACTTTTTTATCCTCTTTTTTGGTAAGCGCGACTCAATGATTATCCAGATTTTTATCCGATCATGGTTGGCAGGGTATGTACAACGTGTGTGTGTGTTGGTGTGCACCATCTAGCGTTATCTGGCGTTTTCAGTGCCATCTACGCAGCAGTAGTGAGGATTTCAAAGACAACAAGCAATATTCGCATAAATAGATCCAATTTTATGTATTCGGCCTGTTCCTAACACCTTTTCAAGTTTGGCGTTTCTAGTGCCATCTACGCAGCAGTAGTGCGGATTTCAAAGACAACAACCAATATTCTATTTCCGTTGCATAGTTCCCGTTATATCATCTATTACAATACAATTTTCTCAATTTTACTCTCAATAAAAACTTCATATCGCCGCCTAAGAAGTTAACTTCAAAAACAAGCAGTTATCCGCCAACAAAATTCCAACGTAGAAAAACGGAGCTACGATCGAAGTGCAGAATTAGCAGAATTGGAAGTTTCGAAGTTGAACGTAGCGGAATTGAAACGCAGAATACCAAAGTTGCCAAGCGGAGAAATTTTCGATCCAAGTCGAAATGCAGAATAGGGGTGAATGTGTTTGTTAGCTCACTCGCGCTAACATAGATATTTCAAACACTGCTCTGTTTAAAAAAATCGTGTTACATTTTTCTGAGTGTAGGTAGAGCATTGCGCACTGATTTGAGGCACGTCGGTTCGAGTCCTAACATTTTATAAAAAATACAACCAAAACAGTGTTGCAAAAAATATAAATTTTTAAAAACATTTTCGGTTTAAAATTTAAATAATTTTTCTTACGCGCATTTCTATGACAACCGGCGTGAATTTAATTCTAAACCAAATTTGGTTTGGTCATACAAGTAGCCCCAAAAATTTTTATATTTAGGTAAAATTTTTTAGCCGTGTACACATATTTCTGTAGATTAGCGGAAAAGAGTCTCGGGCCTACCATATAGCTAGAAATCGATCAACAAAAACCAGGCTGTGGTGTGTAATGAATGTTAAAAAACCTGCTTTTTTATAAACTTTAATAGGGTAAGAAAAAAATGGGAGTCAGCGATCTCAGAAGTAGAATTTTTTTATACCTTTCATGAACATGAAATGGTATTATAACTTTGGTCCGATGTTTGTAAGTATGAGAAGAAGAAGAGATACATTTAAGTATTTTAAAATGATCAAGGCGATGAGCTGTGTTGATTTAGCCATATCCGTCCGTCCGCCTGTCTGTTTGGACGCAAGCTAGTCCCTCAATTTTAGAGATATCTCGAAGGGGTGAAATAACCCAGACGGTAATAACCCAAATTTGTGTTATTGCTCAACTGAATGTGAAATAACCCAAAATTTGTGTTATTGCATCATTTTGAGAAATAAGTCAAATTTTTTCTCCACATTTGAGCGATAAACCAAAAAAGTGCACACGCACGCATCACAGACTTTTTTTGTGTTCGCACCGCACATTTGTCATATAAATATGTGGATTTACGACTGTAGCATAAGTCCAGTAGAGCTGCGTAGAGTAATATATAAGTATACATATGTATGTACATTGTACATATGTACATTCTATGTTATTCTCAACCAGGACTAAATTATATAGGTTGCAGTGATCTGGCAACAACAAGAAATTACCGTTTGACGTTGTTTCGTACTTATGTCAAAAGGCACGTGTGAGACAAACGCGCAAAAACGTTCAGACTTTTCACATACATTACACTCACAAATCACACATTTTCCTAAAATATTATCACCAGGAACTCATTAAATATCAATTTAAAGTGAATTTTTATTAAGGTAATACTTTCCATCGAACGTTAAGTGCAACGTGCCACGGTACGCACACTTTTTTGGCTCAGCCTAATGTGCCTTACAACAACCAGAAATCAATTGTCCGATCGTTAGTTAGGTTTCGGTCTTAAGCACGTTTGATATGAGCCCATCAAGGTACCGAGGTCGAACCGATCCAGCAACATTTTTTTTCCCCGAGTGGTAATAAAGCAAACTGTCTGGGGGTTATTTCACCAACATAATATATAGCTCCCATACAAACTATTGCTCCGATAAATGTGGTTTATAGTTGTAAAAAGTTTGTACCAAGTGTAAGTAAGGATGGGACATTTTAAAAAAGTTATGCGTATTCATGAAAGGTATAAAGCTGAAGACAGCCCTTTCCTTACTTGTTTTGTATTGATTTAAAATTACTCATAATTTTAAAGTATTAGTAAAGTTTGAAGAATTATTTGGCCAGCCAATTCGATTTCTATCATACATAAGTGTTGAAGTGCTGTTAATGTTTTTAAGTTTAATTTCATTGTTCAATTTTTATAACTGTATTTCTGTTATACATGTATAAGTCCTATGCACACAACTTCATTCGACTAACTGTAGTATGGAACGTCATGAACGAATCGAGGTAGATGTTAACTTATATATATGTACATATCAATACATAGAATACTTTAAAAAATACCAAAAAATAACATTATTAATTTTTCACGAAACTTTTGAAAATTTATTAATTATTAATTTAGGAATATTATTATCATGATCCAACTATAGCAGATCGTAGCAGCTCGACAAACATACAAAAAAATTTCATGCATTTTGTTTTTTGTAATTTGCGAAAAATGAAAAATGGTTCGATTGTCAAAATTCGAGAAAAAAAATAAAAATCAGCTGGCCTATCAATACGACCTGTACTATTGGATCATGATTATTATTCTTAAATGAAAAACCGTCCAAGATATGAAAACGAAAGTGATGGAAAAATTAGATAAATCGAGTAAGGCCACGCCTTCTTTTATATGAAAGAATTTGAAAATGATCATAGATTTATTTAAAAGGCAATCAGTTTATGTCATTTGTATTTCACTTTCAAAATGCCCGTGAACGAAGAAATTCGAAAAATATAAATTTTCGTAAAAGGGCAAAGTCCCGCCCCTTTATAGTGGATTATTTCACAAAACTTTTTATGTCAAAATGGTGAACACACTGTTATTTGTAAAAAAAAAGGCGAAATCGATAAATTTTTAACATAATTCCGCTACTTTTCGAAATGACATATCGCTGGCTTCGTGAGCAAATGTCCTAAGTCCATTTTTTTTTTTGAAAAATGAGATTTCAACGCAGAACGATAGTACAGTTATAAATATATCGTTTACGATCAAAAAAGTGAACAAAAAGTCGATTTTAGTTATTGTTATGTGGTGGTGTGCAAATGTTCGAAGTCCAGTTGAAAATAAGTTTTTATTTGTTTCATTTAATTTTGTTCCTGGAATCATATCAAACTATAACGTATGATGTATTTTAAGAATGACTTTAACTTGATGGCAGGGTCTCGCTTGCTGTGCAAACTCGTTTAAAATTCTTACAAATTTGCTGTAGTTTTACTTTAGCTAATAACTACTTGTGGCTACTAAAATTTTGAACAAGTACCAAGAAGGTCATGCTTTCTCTTTTATTGAAACATTTAATTTTTTGGTTTTAGTTCTGCTTTAGTAAATACGCGATGGTTTAACACAATAAAATATACTAGTATCGCCCGTGGTCGAAATTCGACCAATTTAAATTTTCTTCAGCTCCTCTAAAAATAAAACTTTGAAATAAATTACTTATTTTCGAAAAAATGTACCGAAATAGTCGGGAACTCTTTAGCTTTGGGGTCAAAGGGTAGAAGTTATGAAAAATGTTGAGTGCTACATCAAAACATGCGGTTCGGTGTCCCTGATAATAATATGCAGGCGGAAGGTCAATACTATAAGCCAGTCAAAATTTATCAACAAAAAACCTTAAGTACATTTTTTACTTGGCCTTATGTTATTGATTTTGTTAGAAGAACTTCAGAAATTTTAAGTAAAGGACCAGCCCCCATGCACTCAACAACGGTTTTTATAGTGCTTTTGATCCTATCAATCCATATTTACCAATAAATTCAATATTTCATTATCAACTCATGGCAGTGTTATATGATGCGTTTAAACTTCATTTGTACATATATTTTTGTTTATTTATGCCTGCAGATACGTTAATTTGTCATATTTTTTATAATATAAGTTTCGAAAAATTTATTTACCCCTTCAAAAGTCCAATTAAAAGCAAAACCTTTAAAATTCCCAAAATATATGATGAAAATACCATTACTCAGTTTTACTCCACTTTCACGGAGTGGCACCAATGACAAATGTTATAAAAAATGTGCATTTTGACAGCGCTCTCTCGAAACGAAGAGTCTCAAATCTATTTATCTATGGTTAGTAAAAGGAATGAGGGCAAAAAATTTGAAAATTTGAGCAAGTGTTTCACGCACCGAGTAGAAGAAACCAAATGCGCAGAAATTTTCGGCAGAGAGAATGACGATTTCTCAATTTTTCGGTAACGTTTATAATCGCATGGCTTCCCCTCATAAGTATGTACATATATGAATGTATGTATGTAAAATGAATGAGTTTTAAAATCTTTGAGCTTCCAGGATTGCCCATATGCGTGAGCGTGTATAATTGTACAATTTTTATACCAAAATGGGTATAAATGTATACTACTTGCAGGACACCTGACTTCGATTCTCGGGATTCTCGGTGAATCGGGATTCTCGGTGAAGACAAAATAGGGAATTGTTTTTTTTTTTAATTCTTTTAAAGCAAGGAAAATTATCTAAAATGACGCCAGCAACTACTTATACTTTCCAGCGTCTACTTACAGCTTTGCTCTAAATGAGACAATTGGTAATATTTTTCTGGCCAATCTTCAATAAATTAAAAAAAAAAAATATTATGATAAAAGGTTTTCATATGTTATATGTTTCAAGGCAAATTTAATTTATAAAAAAAAAAACTTAACCTGCCCCGAACCCGTGCTCTTGAACCTGTAAACGCACGCATCAGAGCCGGCACCCTTTCCACCTGCGCCACTACTGTATCATGTATATCATTTCTGTTGTGAATCAGAGACTTTATCTACTGGGTCGTAGATGTCGCTGAGGGTAATGGTGAAATTTTTGCGCAAGGCGCGCTCTGGTCCATCTAGCGTACAATGAAACAGTCAGATACTGTAGTTTTGGCTTTTGGTTAAAGCTTTTATCTATGTTGTGCTGTTGGAGATTACAAAATAGCTGGAGAGTTTTGGAAAGTTTGTAGGCTTCTTTTTTGTTTAATAACAAATAAACAAAGCATAATTCTCAAAATTTTTTTTCCCGAGACAGTAGAAAGAGTGCATACCAAGATGGCAATATAACTTTTATAGGGATCTATCTATAAATACTGTATGAAGTTGGGTTGCGAAATTTACTATGGGGAGAGTGTTAGCCTATTAATATATAGATACTGCTGAAATTTTTCATAAGGTAATGAAAACATGCACCAACTGAAGTGATTAGATTTCGGCTTGTAGTAAGGCTACAGATTATTTTCAACAACATTTGAAAGGTAATAACTCCTGCTCTTGTATTTTTGAAAATTCCTCTTCTGGTGTTGCTATCAAAATATTTTATTCTATATACCTAACTTCATTCTTAGTATGAAAAATACATTTTCTGCTTAGAAAATATACTTTTCCAATATTTTATTGTAGTAGACTACTACTTTTTTATAATAATGGAATAAATTGGTCACATTTGTTCGAGCATGTCTATGAAGGCACTAATTGTACCCTTTTTCTACCAAAATGGGTATAAATGTATACTAATTGCAGGACACCTAACTTTGATTCTCGGTGAAGACAAAAATGGAAATTATTTTTTTTTTAATTCTTTTCAAGCAAGGAAAATTATTTAAAATGACGCCAGCAACTACTTATACTTTCCAGCGTCTATTTACAGCTTTGCTCTAAATGAGACAATTGGTAATATTTTTCTGGCCAATCTTAAATAAATTAAAAAAAAAAAATATTTTGATAAAAGGTTTTCATATGTTACTATATGTTTCAAGGCAAATATAATTTATAAAAAAAAACCTTAACCTGCCTCAAACCCGTGCTTTTGAACCTGTAAACGCACGCATCAGAGCCGGCACCTTTACCACTGCTGTATAATGTATATCATTTCTGTTGTGAATCAGAGACTTTATCTACTGGGTTGTAGATGTCGCGAAGAGTAGTGGGGAAATTCTTTACACCATGCGTGCACGGGTCCATCTAGCGTACATCGAAACAGTTAGATACTGTAGTTTTGGCTGTTGGTAAAAGCTTTTATATACATATGTTGTGCTGTTGGAGATTACAAAATAGTTGGAGAGTTCTGAAAAGTTTGTAGGCTTCTTTTTTGTTTAATAAGAAATAAACAAAGCATAATTTTCAAAATTTTTTTTCGCGAGACAGTAGAAATAGTCCATACCAAGATGGCAATATAACTTTTATAGGGATCTATCTATAAATACTATATGAAGTTGGGTTGCGAAAATTACTATGGGGAGAGTGTTAGCCTATTAATATATTATAGATACTGCTGAAATTTTTCATAAGGTAATGAAAACATGCACCAACTGAAGTGATTAGATTTCGGCTTGTAGTAAGGCTACAGATTATTTTCAACAACATTTGAAAGGTAATAACTCCTGCTCTTGTATTTTTGAAAATTCCTCTTCTGGTGTTGCTATCAAAATATTTTATTCTATATACCTAACTTCATTCTTAGTATGAAAAATACATTTTCTGCTTAGAAAATATACTTTTCCAATATTTTATTGTAGTAGACTACTACTTTTTTATAATAATGGAATAAATTGGTCACATTTGTTCGAGCATGTCTATGAAGGCACTAATTGTACCCTTTTTCTACCAAAATGGGTATAAATGTATACTAATTGCAGGACACCTAACTTTGATTCTCGGTGAAGACAAAAATGGAAATTGTTTTTTTTTAATTCTTTTAAAGCAAGGAAAATTATTTAAAATGACGCCAGCAACTACTTATACTTTCCAGCGTCTATTTACAGCTTTGCTCTAAATGAGACAATTGGTAATATTTTTCTGGCCAATCTTAAATAAATTAAAAAAAAAAAATATTATGATAAAAGGTTTTCATATGTTACTATATGTTTCAAGGCAAATATAATTTATAAAAAAAAAACCTTAACCTGCCTCAAACCCGTGCTTTTGAACCTGTAAACGCACGCATCAGAGCCGGCACCTTTACCACTGCTGTATAATGTATATCATTTCTGTTGTGAATCAGAGACTTTATCTACTGGGTTGTAGATGTCGCGAAGGGTAGTGGGGAAATTCTTTACACCATGCGTGCACGGGTCCATCTAGCGTACATCGAAACAGTTAGATACTGTAGTTTTGGCTGTTGGTAAAAGCTTTTATATATGTACATATGTTGTGCTGTTGGAGATTACAAAATAGTTGGAGAGTTCTGAAAAGTTTGTAGGCTTCTTTTTTGTTTAATAACAAATAAACAAAGCATAATTTTCAAAAATTTTTTTCGCGAGACAGTAGAAATAGTCCATACCAAGATGGCAATATAACTTTTATAGGGATCTATCTATAAATACTATATGAAGTTGGGTTGCGAAAATTACTATGGGGAGAGTGTTAGCCTATATATATATTTTAGATAGATACTGCTGAAATTTTTCATAAGGTAATGAAAACATGCACCAAGTGAAGTGATTAGATTTCGGCTTGTAGTAAGGCTACAGATTATTTTCAACAACATTTGAAAGGTAATAACTCCTGCTCTTGTATTTTTGAAAATTCCTCTTCTGGTGTTGCTATCAAAATATTTTATTCTATATACCTAACTTCATTCTTAGTATGAAAAATACATTTTCTGCTTAGAAAATATACTTTTCCAATATTTTATTGTAGTAGACTACTACTTTTTTATAATAATGGAATAAATTGGTCACATTTGTTCGAGCATGTCTATGAAGGCACTAATTGTACCCTTTTTCTACCAAAATGGGTATAAATGTATACTAATTGCAGGACACCTAACTTTGATTCTCGGTGAAGACAAAAATGGAAATTATTTTTTTTTTAATTCTTTTAAAGCAAGGAAAATTATTTAAAATGACGCCAGCAACTACTTATACTTTCCAGCGTCTATTTACAGCTTTGCTCTAAATGAGACAATTGGTAATATTTTTCTGGCCAATCTTAAATAAATTAAAAAAAAAAAATATTTTGATAAAAGGTTTTCATATGTTACTATATGTTTCAAGGCAAATATAATTTATAAAAAAAAACCTTAACCTGCCTCAAACCCGTGCTTTTGAACCTGTAAACGCACGCATCAGAGCCGGCACCTTTACCACTGCTGTATAATGTATATCATTTCTGTTGTGAATCAGAGACTTTATCTACTGGGTTGTAGATGTCGCGAAGAGTAGTGGGGAAATTCTTTACACCATGCGTGCACGGGTCCATCTAGCGTACATCGAAACAGTAAGATACTGTAGTTTTGGCTGTTGGTAAAAGCTTTTATATACATATGTTGTGCTGTTGGAGATTACAAAATAGTTGGAGAGTTCTGAAAAGTTTGTAGGCTTCTTTTTTGTTTAATAAGAAATAAACAAAGCATAATTTTCAAAATTTTTTTTCGCGAGACAGTAGAAATAGTCCATACCAAGATGGCAATATAACTTTTATAGGGATCTATCTATAAATACTATATGAAGTTGGGTTGCGAAAATTACTATGGGGAGAGTGTTAGCCTATTAATATATTATAGATACTGCTGAAATTTTTCATAAGGTAATGAAAACATGCACCAACTGAAGTGATTAGATTTCGGCTTGTAGTAAGGCTACAGATTATTTTCAACAACATTTGAAAGGTAATAACTCCTGCTCTTGTATTTTTGAAAATTCCTCTTCTGGTGTTGCTATCAAAATATTTTATTCTATATACCTAACTTCATTCTTAGTATGAAAAATACATTTTCTGCTTAGAAAATATACTTTTCCAATATTTTATTGTAGTAGACTACTACTTTTTTATAATAATGGAATAAATTGGTCACATTTGTTCGAGCATGTCTATGAAGGCACTAATTGTACCCTTTTTCTACCAAAATGGGTATAAATGTATACTAATTGCAGGACACCTAACTTTGATTCTCGGTGAAGACAAAAATGGAAATTGTTTTTTTTTAATTCTTTTAAAGCAAGGAAAATTATTTAAAATGACGCCAGCAACTACTTATACTTTCCAGCGTCTATTTACAGCTTTGCTCTAAATGAGACAATTGGTAATATTTTTCTGGCCAATCTTAAATAAATTAAAAAAAAAAAATATTATGATAAAAGGTTTTCATATGTTACTATATGTTTCAAGGCAAATATAATTTATAAAAAAAAAACCTTAACCTGCCTCAAACCCGTGCTTTTGAACCTGTAAACGCACGCATCAGAGCCGGCACCTTTACCACTGCTGTATAATGTATATCATTTCTGTTGTGAATCAGAGACTTTATCTACTGGGTTGTAGATGTCGCGAAGGGTAGTGGGGAAATTCTTTACACCATGCGTGCACGGGTCCATCTAGCGTACATCGAAACAGTTAGATACTGTAGTTTTGGCTGTTGGTAAAAGCTTTTATATATGTACATATGTTGTGCTGTTGGAGATTACAAAATAGTTGGAGAGTTCTGAAAAGTTTGTAGGCTTCTTTTTTGTTTAATAACAAATAAACAAAGCATAATTTTCAAAAATTTTTTTCGCGAGACAGTAGAAATAGTCCATACCAAGATGGCAATATAACTTTTATAGGGATCTATCTATAAATACTATATGAAGTTGGGTTGCGAAAATTACTATGGGGAGAGTGTTAGCCTATTAATATATTATAGATAGATACTGCTGAAATTTTTCATAAGGTAATGAAAACATGCACCAAGTGAAGTGATTAGATTTCGGCTTGTAGTAAGGCTACAGATTATTTTCAACAACATTTGAAAGGTAATAACTCCTGCTCTTGTATTTTTGAAAATTCCTCTTCTGGTGTTGCTATCAAAATATTTTATTCTATATACCTAACTTCATTCTTAGTATGAAAAATACATTTTCTGCTTAGAAAATATACTTTTCCAATATTTTATTGTAGTAGACTACTACTTTTTTATAATAATGGAATAAATTGGTCACATTTGTTCGAGCATGTCTATGAAGGCACTAATTGTACCCTTTTTCTACCAAAATGGGTATAAATGTATACTAATTGCAGGACACCTAACTTTGATTCTCGGTGAAGACAAAAATGGAAATTGTTTTTTTTTTAATTCTTTTAAAGCAAGGAAAATTATTTAAAATGACGCCAGCAACTACTTATACTTTCCAGCGTCTATTTACAGCTTTGCTCTAAATGAGACAATTGGTAATATTTTTCTGGCCAATCTTAAATAAATTAAAAAAAAAAATATTATGATAAAAGGTTTTCATATGTTACTATATGTTTCAAGGCAAATATAATTTATAAAAAAAAAACCTTAACCTGCCTCAAACCCGTGCTTTTGAACCTGTAAACGCACGCATCAGAGCCGGCACCTTTACCACTGCTGTATAATGTATATCATTTCTGTTGTGAATCAGAGACTTTATCTACTGGGTTGTAGATGTCGCGAAGGGTGGTGGGGAAATTCTTTACACCATGCGTGCACGGGTCCATCTAGCGTACATCGAAACAGTTAGATACTGTAGTTTTGGCTGTTGGTAAAAGCTTTTATATACATATGTTGTGCTGTTGGAGATTACAAAATAGTTGGAGAGTTCTGAAAAGTTTGTAGGCTTCTTTTTTGTTTAATAACAAATAAACAAAGCATAATTTTCAAAATTTTTTTTCGCGAGACAGTAGAAATAGTCCATACCAAGATGGCAATATAACTTTTATAGGGATCTATCTATAAATACTATATGAAGTTGGGTTGCGAAAATTACTATGGGGAGAGTGTTAGCCTATTAATATATTATAGATTGAATGAAACACGCAACAAACAAAAAATTAATTTAAAAAATGTTCTAAGTCTATGTAAACAACACCCTCTAAAACGCTGTGAACCACCCAATTTGGCAAAAACCAATGTACATAATCTAAGAAAGATTCATACTATCTATATGCCAAATGTTATCTAATTCGGTCAAGCAGTTTCCGCCATATAAGGAAAAATAAATAAAATGCGGTTAGGTGGCAGCCCTAGGTGACAGTTCTGCTTGAAATTCGACCGAAAATACTTTTCATTTGACACCCATATTGTCATCTCTTGCTCAATATTAAAAAAAAACGAGATAGGTGGCAACCCTGTAAACTGTCCCTAGTGGCAACACATATGTATTTATATAGAATTTTAGAATGAATCATATTGTCTATGTGCCAAATTTCATCGAAATCGGAAACAAAACAAACACAATTTAATTGTAAGAAAATGTTCAAAGTCCATGTAAATATAACAAAATCATAGAAAGAAAATGTTCTATGTCACAAAAGTGCTCATAACTTTGCATTTACTTTACTTAGAAACATTTTGATAACTGATATCTAAGCAAGAAGAACTGAAGGAAAAAACTGAATTTTTAGATTAAAAAAATATTGTCAGAAAAAAAAGTGGGCGGTTTTAGACAGGATGGCCCACTATAATGTGTTTTCTTCACTTTGATGTTGGAGAATATAATACAATCTGAAGAACTTAACAGCTGGAACAATCTCTACATATAATAAAATTGTAACAGGTCGATGTCTGTACATGGCAGATATCAACAAAAAATTGATTGGGGGAAGCATTATTAAACGGGTAGAATCCAAATCAACCATTCTTTTAATTTTTGTGTGTCTGTCTGTCTGTCTGTATGTTTGTGGCCGTATCACTCTGAAAGTACTGAATGGAAATGAATGAAACTTTTTTCGTTGGATTGCTAGATACTCAACTTAAAATTTAGGATATTACTTTTTTCGATATCTCAACTGGTTTTGGAGTTATCGCCCAATATGTGGCCCATGTCTGTCTGTATGTTTGTGGTCGTATGACTAAAAGTACTAAATGGAATTGAATGAAACTTCTTCGTTGGATTGACAGACGCTCAACCTAAAGTTTAAGATAGTAGTTTTTGCGATATCTCAACCGGTTTTGGAGTTATCGCCCAATATGTGGACCAGGGGTGACCAAAAATGTCTTAGTACAATATGGATGTCAAACGAGAGGTGTCAATGAGTACTGTAATATGTGATGTGATCAATTGAAATATCCCAAATGGTTTCGGAGATATCTTGAAGTTATCGGCGAATATTTGCAAAAAAATGTGTTAGTACAATATGGGTATCAAACGAATGGTGCCAATGGGTACTGTTATATGCGATGCGCTTAATTTAAATATCTCAAATGGTTTCAATTATATAACTTCAAAAATTTCGGACGGAAAAAGAGAAGGGTGGGTAGAAGCCATGTACAGACATCGACCTGTTACAATTTTATTATATGTAGAGATACATATGTATGTATTTCAAATTTCGAAAACTGGCCCAAATGTATTTTTTAATTGTTGTTGTGAACTATACAATCAAGTTATAGAAAGAAAGTCGAACTTCGAAAAAGTGCGTATAGGCTATAATGATTAAAATCGGACTCAGTCTGTTATAAGTTCTGATACGCAGCGAAGCAAGCGGGCCTTACTAGTATTTTATAAAAGTGTGTAACTGATATTAGCGGCCTTACAACCGCACGTAACTTCTACTTACTCCAAACTAGAAAAAGGAGCAGAAAATTGGTTTGGTGGTGAACGAAGGCAATACAAAGTACATGCTGTCATCAAGCAAAGATTTAGCTTGTTCGCGCCTTGGCACCCACCCCACTGCTGGCAACAAAGGTTCGGAATAGTAAAGGCATTCTTTTACCTGGGATTCAGCACTAAAACCAACAGTAATGCCAGCCTAAAAACTCAACGAAGAATAAAATAATAGAACGTATTCAAAAGGTGTTAAAGATCTGAGAGCGAATGTAACTCTAAGAACCTTAAAATTCTCCTTGTATGTTTCGCGTCTCATGCTTACTGACCTACAATCTCTGGATTTATATTTAATATTATTCAAGGGATCTTTGATTGCCATTCTCTTATGGAAAGAATTACTTTTAATGTTTCTAGGCGTAACCTGCGAAAAAGGTCGAAACTAAATTGACCAGCAACGCTCCTCTTGCAAGATCTATGCGATAATTTAATATTATGTCTCAAACAATCGTCATTGATTTTTCAATGACCACAGAAGCTTACGTAAATCTTTTTATCTTGTTTTAAGTGCATATTAATTTCATAAGTTTAGTTTGTAACATCTTTATATAAAAATGTACGTACTTGTTGTTAGAAGTCTGTAAAAAACTTCGTTTCATTGACGGTATTACGATAAATAAATAATTAAATAAAAATCGTTATTATGAAAAAAAATGTGTACCTCCCGAAAATATTTTCTGGATACGCGTTTGTGTCTGATTGCTTTGCTTATATCAAAAAGGTAAATAACTTAGGGCCGCTTGCACCATCCACAGTTAACGCTAACGGGCAGTTAATAGACAAATCATTCGGCGCTCTGTCAACTTGACGACTAGTTGATAACTAAATTTGAAAACGGATGAAAAAATTTTAATAAGTGGCAGTCCTGTTACGAATTATTTACATCACGAACACTCTGAAAGTCCCTGCCAACCATCATCGGATAACCAAAATCTGGATAATCATTGAGTCGCTTGATCCAAAAGAGAGGATAAAAAAGTGGGTAATTTTGTTCAGAGAGGTTCACTTTTTACCCATGTTAAAAAGATGTTTGCGTGTAAGTGTGAGAGCATACTTTTAGGCACTTGTCGTTTTCCATACAAATTCTAAAAATATGCGTCGGTGTTAGTAAAAATTTGTGAATCAGAGTTTCACCATGGTTAGCCATGGTTGGTAGGGGTGTAGTTTGTTTTATACATAAAATTCTGCTCGGCCTAACTATTACAACTTGTGCAGTGTTAGCTAGATCCTAGAATTTCACGTCCTATTTGATTTACACAGCTAAACATCGTGGGGAAAATAGCTTACGCCTGAAAGTCTGCAACATACGCCGGAAAGTCGGCTCCAGTTTCTATTTCCGTTGCATAATTTCCCTTCCATAGTTTCCGTTGCATCGTCATCGATTTTCTCAAATTTTACTCTCAATCAAAACTGCATATCGCCGCCTAAGAAGTTAACTTCAAAAACTTTTAAGACACTGTTGATGAAGAATCACTTCGGCAACAAACTGTATAAGATAATTTTTGACAGATGTTACCACTACCAAAATAAAAAAAATAAACAATGCTATTTAAATTGATTTAGCCATGTCCGTCTGTCCGTCCGTCCGTCCGTCTGTTTGAACGCAAACTAGTCCCTCAGTTTTAGAGATATCTCGATGAAATTTTGCAAGCAGGCGCCATTTTGCATAGGATTAATCATTTGTCGGAACCAGCAAGGTCGGACCGATACAACGCATAGCTCCCATACAATCGATTGTTCCGATAAGTGTGGTTTGGGTTTTAAATTAACAGTCTTGAAAAGTTCGTACCAATTTTAAGTAAGTATCGGACACGTAAAAAAGTTATGCGTATTCATGAAAGGTATGAAGCCTTCGGCACAGCCGAAGACAGCCCTTTCCTTACATGTTTTTGAATATTTTTGTAACCTTTCATGCTCATTAGTAGGAGAATTAGATAAACCAAAAAAAACCCATGGTCCGCGTGTCTTCCGTATTCAGTGGATTTTCGGTCTTCCTCGCCCAGACTAGCTAGCATCGTTTTTCCACTAACTTTTAATATTATATTTAAAGGTTCGCTGGTACCGCTGCATACAAATTTAGCCACAGTTACTCAAACCGTAAGATATTTTCAGTTTTAACATAGTAATTTTTATAAGTAAGGTGGCTTTTATATCGCCTGAGAAAATGAAATGCAGAAAAGAAAATAAATCTGATTTATGTACATATATAATGATTCCCTACTATAACCACGCAACGATGTAAGAAACAGTTAGGATTCTATTTATGAAAGAGTAATAGGAAATGGGTCCACATTTAAAACATGATTACTTTCAACATAGATATAATACCTGAAAAGTTTTTATAAAGGCAACTGATTGTTTTTGATAAAAAACACTTCTGTTGTCAATGGTAAATTAAATTATCACTAAATAACAAAATCAATTTTTAAAACTTTTTTGTAATGAATTCCAAACCTTGCAATTACCTACAAAAATTCTCAATTTTTCGCGGTTTAGATTTAAAACTTAACTGGGATCCACAAAAATACAACAAAAGTCGTATAGACAGCGAATAGGTGTACTTTTCTGGTGCAGTGAAGGAAAGGTGTTATCACCTTTTGCTGATGGGTGTTATTTCCTTTTTCGAAGAGAAATAAAGCCCACGGACGTTAAAAACGAATTAAAACAAGCTGATTCAAGAATTAAGTATATGGTTTTCTTTATTTCAATAAATTTTAACATATGAGCATTTCCGTAGAATGGTCAACCAGAACAAAAATTTTAAATGTTAATAAAAATAAATTCTTTTTTAACCCTGTTATACAAAATTACCCAAATTTTTATAAAAATAACGGTATGAAAGTTAATTTAAATTTTTTTTATGAAAAATTTGGCTTGAAACCTGAAAAAAAAAATTGTTCATTTCCAGCCAGTTTTAAAGGCCTGTTTCTTTTAAATTTTTGCACAAGCACGACTTATACTAGCGATCCTTTTTTGCAACAAAATACCCCCATGAATATCAATTAAGACTATAAAAATGAAAGAAGATTGAACGACGATGTTTTAACGGTAAATTTTTATTGAAACTTTTACCTCTGCCTGGATCGTACGTTCGCGACCAAAAAAATAAATTTTTTGTTACCACTTCTCAAGGAGTGTAAGGATATGTCTAGAACTACATTTCTTAAGCCAGTTGAGTGCACTTAATTGAAAAACAAAACTACTTCTCTTGAAGGTTTTACCAAACCTTTTTTTTTTATTCTCAAAGTTGCGTACGTTCGCGACCGTTTTGCATTTTGATATATTTTTGCCTACCAAAAACTGAAGCAAGAAAAGAAGAGGTTGTTAATATACTTTATTTCCATTTCTAATAATAGATCATAGGGTTTTGAATAATTTTAATGAAGTTATTCATAAATTTTACAACCATACATTATAGTGAGTATACTTTATATTATGCAAGCCACTTTCGATCCTATCGGTGTGAGCCGCGGAATTTCAGTACAGTCTAATAATTTATGCTATCTTCTTTCTTTATAAATACAACATATACGATTTAAACTTGTGAATTAAGTGTTTCCAATTCATATAATTTGTAAAACATTATGCCGAAAATAGGAAAAGAGTGTATGGAAAAATCGTACGTTCGCGACCCGTACGTTCGCGACCGGTATTTAAGCGTGTATATAAAAATATACGGACGATATTTTAACGCGAAATAAACGTAAAGAAAGTCACTTTATGCCACTTCAATACGTTATCAACCGTTTTGAAAAAATCCATTCCATTTCGCTGAATTTTGAATTTTTCCAGTTGCACAAAAAAGTCACTTCCATTTTGCGTACGTTCGCGACCACATGTTTATTGCCCCCACAGTCTAAACTAAAAATCGAACAAACCTGCCTCTTGCACCTAAAATTGACCTTCCAAAATGCTATTGAAGTAGCAAACAAAAAAAAGCAAAAACCTATGTTTACTTTGTTTTTTGGCCCACAAAAGCGTACGAACGTACTGTTCGCGACCGTGGAAACACCCATATTTGTTATGTTTTTATAAGGCGGGGTGCAATAGCGCCTTCTGAAATAAGGCCTTTATTTCAAAAAAGGCTTTATTACACTTCGAAAGAGAAATAAAGTCTTAAAGGCCTTATTGCTCTTTAATTTTTTTTAATGAAACAATAATATTCTAATTCTTTTTGTATTTTATGGAATAGTTACACACAAATTTCACGTTAACCAAAGTGGGAAACGTGGCACGCGGAAGGACATCACCGTGGCGGTAGCCACGGCTATGGCACACACCCGGAGTTGGAATGGCGTAGCCCAGGGTTATTTGTTGAAGCGCGGCCGAAGGCCGCCTACGCGGAAAGGTGTTCTGCACATAAAAATCGTGGATCGGGCCTCCGTAACTATAATCCGAAGGGGGAAAAGCAATATTTTGTTTCTGTGAAAAGTTATTAGTGAAAAACCGAAAATTGACCCGGGTCAGATCCCCAATTCGGGGCCCCATCCACGTTTTTTATGTGCAGGATACCTTTCCGCGTAGGCGGCGTGGGCTACGCCATTCCAACTCCGGGTGTGTGCCATAGCCGTGGCTACCGCCACGGTGATGTCCTTCCGCGTGCCACGTTTCCCACTCTTTTCTCACAGGGTAATTTGTGAAAAAAATGCTAATCAACAGTTCGTGTTGCTCGCGTAAAATCCTATGGGCGTTATTTCTCTTTTAAAAAGGAAATAAGAGCCATGGGCTTTATTTCTTTTTGCAGATGGGCGATATTTCCATTCAAAAAGGAAATAACGCCCATGGGCCTTATTTCCTTTTTAAATGGGAAATAACGTCCATGGGCGTTGTTTCCTTGGGCGTTATTTCACTGCACCTACTTTTCTCACAACATTCATGAATGCGCCGCAGCTCAGTAGGTAGAGGGACGTCCATGGGCGTTATTTCCTTTGGCGTTATTTCACTGCACCTACTTTTCTCACAATATTCATGAATGCGCCGCAGCTCAGTAGGTAGAGGATTGCGCACTGATGTGGGACACGTTTTTTTAACCGAGTAGCTTTCCCCATTATTGCTAACCACATTTGCGCAAAATACGTGCAAGGCTTGGTTTGATTTTATGTCGGAAAAATGTTCCAAATATGGCAGCTGCTTTCAAAAGTTAATATAGCTGCCGGTACGTCTTACAATAAATTTACCTTGAATTATAATGCCGGATCTCATCGAGTTGGTTCCACACATTTTTTTATAATTTAAATATGCATTAGTATTTTAAATGAAACATATCGTTCCTATCGACGAAAAAGGGCGTAAAGCTGTTTGTCGACGAAGAAAGGCGCAAACTTTTTTTTGTTTGAAGAAAGACGCATTAAAATAATTTTTAAGAAAGAAAGGCGCATTAAAATAATTTTTAAGAAAGAAAGGCGCATTAAAATAACTTTTAAGAAAGAAAGGCGCATTAAAATAATTTTTCAGAATGAAAGGCGCTTAAAAATAATTTTTAAGAAAGAAAGGCGCTTTAAAATATTTTTTAGTAAAGAAAGACGCGCTTCGATAAGTTGCAAAATGGGAAAGCTTGTTTTTAATTTGGTGTAGACCTTTACTGATTATATTCCAACAAATGGAATAACCAAGAAAAATCTATACTTAACCTAGGCCCTGGCTAGATTTTCCCTATAACGGACAACTCCGCCTAGGTCCTGCCAGGGCTTTGCCATGGAAAGCGTATGTTTTCTTATTTGCGAGCAATTTACCGTGTATTCTCCAAGGGGCATACCTAGTTTTGCCACGATTATTTACCTGTAATAGTCCTACCTAAATTTTTCCAGCTTGCACCTGCTTAGCTTTTAAAATGCAGGGCCTGCTTAGTATTTTCCTAGGTTGGGCTGGCCCAATTTTTTTCAATCCAGCACCAAATCCCTTCTGAAACTTACTGTAAATGTATACAGTGCGTCTTTTTTCGTCGAAATACTTGGTTATGCGCCTTTCTTCCTCGAAATATTTTTTAATGCGCCTTTCTTCGTCAAAATATTTTTTAATGCGCCTTTTTTCGTCAAAATTTTTTTTAATGCGCCTTTCTTCGTCAAAATATTTTTTATTGCGCCTTTTTTCGTCAAAATATTTTTTAATGCGTCCTTATTTCCCGCAATATTTTTAATGCGCCTTTTTTCGTTGACAATTTGTTGAATGCGCCTTTCTTCGTCGGTAGCGACGATATATATGTACATATTTGTGAAAATAAAATAAACTTATTTTTCGTGTATTTCAATTGACTTTCATACTGCTGGAAAGGTTGGAGATTTTTGCCAAAAAATGTAGAGTAAATGAGCTAAGATTTCACGAAATTTGTTTTTTTTTTTGTTTTATTCTTCTGGAAATTTGTCCTGAAGGAAATTAGAGCATTTACCCTTATTCCAAAGAAAAAAGTGATTTTGCTTGGAAACTGTAAGTTTTTTGCTAGAATGTTGCGACATGTGTTTTATTACAACATTAAAGAAGTTCACCAAGTTTTATTATGACAAATAAGTTTTGGTTAAAATTATTTCATTTGTCAAGTAACACATTTCTGTTCTCCTCCTAAACACATTGATTTGTATAAGTCTAAATCTACATCGAACCAATTTAAAATAATCTAAAGATTTGTTAAATATGAAAACAATTTCGATACAAAGGAAATGTACGCATGATATTATTCGGAATTTCCGATACTTAACGAGATTTTTATATACATACATACATATGTTTATATGTATGTATATGTTAACAAATATTACTCACATGTATGTATTTATCCATAATTACCACTAATTTGCGGGATGTAGGTACATATGTATACTCGTACACGCCTACTTGAGGGGACATAAGTGCCTACCTATAGGCCGTTACGAATTAAAGATTAAGGGGTTGGTAATATTTATCTTTGTTAAAAAGTCGCAGGTACAATTTTATTTTTCTGTTTAAACTTCCATACTAGCGGCTCAAAATAAACTTATTGGAATGGGCTACACATTTGTGTTTGGCCTTGTAGCATTTTTGTGCATTAATTTTGGCCTTTATTATATGCATTTATGCAAGTGCATATTTATGTATTGGACGATTTTAAAGGATATAAAAGCCCAAAAAATAGGATTTAGGTTTAGTCGTATTTAGACATTACAAGAACGTTTTTCTAAAAACGAGGTTTACATAAATATACAAAATAAATAAACATAAAGGTGTAATTAATTGATTTTAAAAGGACGAAGCCCCGAACAGGAAGACGAGCGCCACCAGCGAGAACACAATTTCACACAAGTAAATTTATTACAAGGAGAATCCAGCACAACTGAAAAAGATGTAAATAATTGATTTTAAAAGGAGAAAGCCCCGAACAGGAAGACGAGCGCCACAAGCGAGAACACAATTTCACACAAGTAAATTTATTACAAGGAGAATCCAGCACAACTGAAAAAGATGTAATTAATTGATTTTAAAAGGAGAAAGCCCCGAACAGGAAGACGAGCGCCGCCTGCAAGGGTTCAATTCAAGAAACATTTAAACAGGTTTAATCTATTTAAGTATTTTATACAATGCCTAGGCTAAGTAGGCAATCTATAGCTATAAGACGTAGAAGTATTAGAAGAGGTATGAGAAATCTTAGGGAAAACAGCGAATATAGATTAGATGAACAATCCCAAGATACTATGAACCGTTCTAGTAGTAGGTTGAACCCGGAAGCTCGGCTGTTAGAGCAGAATAGGAACACCTGTGTGCGTAGAACCTATCGCGCAAATCCCCAGGTTCACTTGGCTGAGCAAAATAATAATACTCGCCAACATAGACTTCGTCGTGAAAATCCGGCCATTCGCAATCTTGAACAAACCATAAATACACGACAACATAGATCCCGGCGTGGAAACTCTCAACTCCGGTCTGCGGAGCAAATTAGAAATACCCAGGAGCTTAGGTTGCGCCGTGTTAATCCCTTATTTCGCTCAACGGAGCAACCTGGAAATACACGGCAGCGTAGATCCCGAAGGGAGACCCACTAATTCGGGCAATAGAGCAAGTTAGTAATACCGAGGAGCATAGACTACGTCGTGAAAATTCAACCGCTAGGTCAACGGAACAAATAAGAAATTCACGGAAACATAGATCCCGACGTGAAAGTGTTCAAATTCGTTCGGAAGAGCAAGCTAGAAATACGCAAAAGAGAAGATTACGCCGGCGTAATAATGATGATAGGGTCCTGGAACAATCAGCAAACACTCGATCCCGAAGAGTTCTCAGGGAAAGGGCTAGTGTGGAAAATCTTGATTCAAGGCGAAGAATTCTCAGCAGGGTTCATCTCCATAGGGAACATTTGGAAAATAGGCAGGCAGACGAGGCAACGAACGAAATTCTGATAAAAATAGATTAACTAGGGAAAATCAGAACTTTGAACCTGAAAATTCGGGAATGATAGGATTTCGGCAAACCTATTTTCGAAATATCAAAAACGGGCCAACTGAAGTTTGTATTTGCTGTGGTGGGCTCTGGTTCAAATATCAAGTTCGCACATTGAATTTCGAAGACATTTCAGAAAGGCATCCAAATGTGGAATCTGCATTTTATTTATCCCGTAAATTCCCATCTGAAGAAGGAAATTATAACTTCTGCGCAACTTGTACAAATTCCATCAAAAGAAATAATTATTTCTTATATTATTAGATTATAATCTTCCAAAAATATGTTAAGCTAATGAATTAGACTTTCCTGGAGTTCCTGAATGTCTAAAGGATCTTACACCAGTAGAAGAGCATCTCATTACACCCAGGTTGCCTCTTATGACAATTCGTCCCTTGGGTTATCAGGGTCAGAGTTTGTTAAGGGGGGCCTTTGTTAATGTTCCCATATCGGTGATGATATTGTTACTTCATTGCCAAGGTCATTCGACCAATCGCATGTTATCCAAATTCACTTAAAAAGGCGTATGGAATATAATCATGATTATATGACGGACACCATACGGCCCTCAAAGATCATGGAAGCATTGCGATTTTTGGTAAATACGCCCTTATATCGCGAGCATAGCATTGAAATTAATCAGGAATGGGTATCTAATTTTTCTAATCAAGTAGAGGTTGCTTTCATTGAAACTATTGAAGATGTTACATTAATTCAAAATATTAGGGAGACACAAAATAATTTTCATAATACTGCTCGAGATATTCAGGTCCCAATGCAAGAGATGATTGAAGAGTTAAACCCGGGCGGGCAAGAAACTTTACTTGATAATATTCCAGTAGAGAAGGCCAACGGCCACTTGGTATAATTCAAGATAACAATTCAGAGAGTTGTCTTTTCCCACAATTTATGCTGGACAGAAACGTTCTTCTGCAGAGACTTACAGCAAAATTGTGCGTTCTGAAATTCGCCGCTTTGATAGAAGAGCTTGTACTATACCCAAACTTTTTTACAACTATAAAAAGTTGGAATTACTACAAGTTAAAAATAGCACGTCAATTTGCCTTAGGAAATTGTCTGGAAGCAACCGACTCCTAGCCGATAATGTTTTAGATGAAAATTATGTCCAAAGTCTGATTCAGCATGATGATGGCTACAGGGTCCTCAAAGGTGTAAGATCTTCACCAGCTCACTGGGAAGCGGAGAAAAAAAGAGTTATTGCCATGATTCGCCAATTTGGGCTACCCACTTTCTTTATAACGTTGTCAGCAGCAGAGTCTCAATGGCTCGAGCTTTTTAATATCTGAAAGCGATGCCAATAAAATGTCGACTCAGGACCGATACGGTTTAATTAGGTCAGATGCGGTTACATGTGCACCATATTTTGACTATCGGTACAGGCAAATTCTGAAGTTGTTCAAGGAAAATGGAGGCATTTTTGATGAGCACTTTGTAAAAAATGCTAATCAACAGTTCGTGTTGCTCGCGTAAAATCCTATGGGCGTTATTTCTCTTTTAAAAAGGAAATAAGAGCCATGGGCTTTATTTCTTTTTGCAGATGGGCGATATTTCCATTCAAAAAGGAAATAACGCCCATGGGCCTTATTTCCTTTTTAAATGGGAAATAACGTCCATGGGCGTTGTTTCCTTGGGCGTTATTTCACTGCACCTACTTTTCTCACAACATTCATGAATGCGCCGCAGCTCAGTAGGTAGAGGGACGTCCATGGGCGTTATTTCACTGCACCTACTTTTCTCACAATATTCATGAATGCGCCGCAGCTCAGTAGGTAGAGGATTGCGCACTGATGTGGGACACGTTTTTTTAACCGAGTAGCTTTCCCCATTATTGCTAACCACATTTGCGCAAAATACGTGCAAGGCTTGGTTTGATTTTATGTTGGAAAAATGTTCCAAATATGGCAGCTGCTTTCAAAAGTTAATATAGCTGCCGGTACGTCTTACAATAATCTTTTTTATAATTTAAAAATGCATTAGTATTTTAAATGAAACATATACACCTACATATTTGTGAAAATAAAAAAAAATAAACGTATTTTTCGTGTATTTCAATTGACTTTCATACTGCTGGAAAGGTTGGAGATTTTTGCCAAAAAATGTAGAGTAAATGAGCTAAGATTTCACAAAATTTGTTTTTTTTTTGTTTTATTCTTCTGGAAATTTGTCCTGAAGGAAATTAGAGCATTTACCCTTATTCCAAAGAAAAAAGTGATTTTGCATGGAAACTGTAAGTTTTTTTGCTAGAATGTTGCGACATGTGTTTTATTACAATATTAAAGAAGTTCACCAAGTTTTATTATGACAAATAAGTTTTGGTTAAAATTATTTCATTTGTCAAGTAACACATTTCTGTTCTCCTCCTAAACACATTGATTTGTATAAGTCTAAATCTACATCGAACCAATTTAAAATAATCTAAAGATTTGTTAAATATGAAAACAATTTCGATACAAAGGAAATGTACGCATGATATTGTTCGGAATTTCCGATACTTAACGAGATTTTTATATACATACATATGTATATATGTATGTATATGTTAACAAATATTACTCACATGTGTGTATTTATCCATAATTACCACTAATTTGCGGGATGTATGTAGGTACATACATACATATGTATGTATACTCGTACACGCCTACTTGAGGAGACATAAGTGCCTTCCTAAAGGCCGTTACGAATTAAAGATTAAGGGGTTGGTAATATTTATCTTTGTTAAAAAGTCGCAGGTACAATTTTATTTTTCTGTTTAAACTTCCATACTAGCAGCTCAAAATAAATTATTATTATTATTATTATTAAGTTTCTGAAGGCGGTACAGTAAGACGCAGAGTCTTTTAATTGTACAACATTAGCCGTGTTTTTTTTTATCGGCGTCTGCGTTTGCGCTTAATATTTGTATGGACTGCTAAGCGCACAACTTTATCTGCAACTACGAAATAGTGGCTGATAAAATCAGTACTTCCAAGAAGTTTCCATTCATTTTGCAAACTGCCTTACCAACTTCCAGCAATCTGTTTATCATCCCTTAATAATAACCGGAATGTCAACAGAGGAAATGTATGTATGTATGCGCGTTGATAATGGAATAACCGCAATTGCGGATGACCGTTTTTTTTTAGTCGCAGACGCAGATGTATATGCGTGTAAAAAAAAACAGGCCTATTATCAAGTGAATTACACAATTAAACATTTTTATCTTAAAGTTAATTATTAAAAAATTTCTAAAGTTAAAAAATAATTTCAATAGAAAATGTATAGGACGAGGGAACAGAAAGTCAGGAAAAGATAGAAAAGAACGAGAGATGGGGTAATGAGTTAACACTCAAGGAAACTAATGACTGCCTCCGCAAAGCATCTCATCGATGTTATACTTTTGATAAGAGCTGGTAGCGAGTTCCAGGCTTTAACGGTGCTAACAAAAAAACATCTAGATGCTGATAGAGTTGTAAATCTAGGCACTATGATATTGTGGGTCCGGGACGATTGAACAAACTTTAACTTTTCGTAGAGGTACCTAGGTTTAACGCCAAGTTCAACTTATTTCTCGAAATTATATCAAGATCACAGTACACAAGTTCAAAATAGGTTATATGAGGAATAATGAGTGCCCTAACTAATTTAAGTTTAGTATGTACCGGTAGATCAAAGCATACATGCCACAGACTCCTTAAAATATAATATAGTTTAGATATACTGTGGTTGACGTGATCTGAGCATGTTAGTTTCGAGTTCATCTTGAATCCCAGGTTAGTCACAGACAGTTTTGGCTTTACTACAATATCTTGCAGGATAACCGGAGGTAAGGTGCGAGGACCCCACCGAAAAATACCAGGCGGAAATCAAAAGGGCTATAAAAAACACAACGAGTGTAATTGACGACAGGACTGGACATACTCTGTCACAAATGAATCCATCTCCTCCCCCACTGATAGCGCTACCAAAAATACATAAACCCGATACTCCGATGCGGCCTATCATTAATTTTAAGTCAGCACCGGGGTATAAGCTATCAAAACATTTGAAGAGTATACTGAATGACACACTGGAACTAGAGCACATACACACAATAAAGAATACAACGGAGCTAATAGAAAAACTTGAGACCGTAAAACTCGCGGAGAACAGCACGATAGTATCCTTTGACATAAAGGACTTGTACCCATCTATTCCGCTTCCGGAGACATTGGATATCGTTAACAAAACGCTACTAGGAAAAACTAAAGATGCGGTCAGGACAGCACAAATTACAAACACCCTCAGAACAACGCTACAACAAAACTATTTCAGGTTTAACAATAAAATATATAGACAAATGAATGGACTGGGAATGGGCAACCCAACCTCATCCCTCCTCATGGAGGCATTCATGCAGAATTTGGAAATGAAGTATATGCAAGAGCTAAAAACCAAGCTGGGGGTAATATTTTACGCAAGGTATGTCGACGACATTATCTGCGTATTAAATAATAACTGTGAAGAACAAGTACTGGAATTTCTAAATAAGCAGCATGAGAGCATAAAATTCACAATGGAAACGGAGAAGGAGGGAAAACTGAACTACTTGGACCTAACGGTTAGAATCAACAAACTCACGAACAAGTTCAACTATGACATCTACAGAAAACCAACAACCACGGACACCATAATCCACTGTACATCGAACCATCCGCATCAACACAAGAATGCAGCATTAAGACATCTAGTGGACAGACTTCAGTGAACGCCTCTCTCTAAGGAATCATACAAGAAAGAGCTCACCACGATATACAGCATAGCAACTAGCAACGGATACAAAAAGACACTAGTGGACAAACTCCGAAGCAACCATTTGGTGAAGAGAAGGGAAACCGAAGGGGAAAAGGCCAAAATTTGGACAGTTATGACATACACTGGAAACACCACATACAAGTTGGCCAACTTTTTCAAGAAACACAACATCAGCACAGCATTCAGAACATCGAACAACTTGGGACAAAAACTAGCAACTAACACCAACTCAACGGAGCCGTTCAGCGAACATGGGGTATACAAACTTACTTGCGAATGCCAGCACAGCTACATAGGACAAACAGGACGGAAAATAAGTACACGATTTCGGGAACATATCAGGGACTACAACCGAAAGACACGGAAACCCTCCATCACACCATAATCGAACTTTGCTAACCACATGTATGAAAACAAATGCACCCCGGCTAAAATCAAAAGCACAGCCAAAACACTTCACGTGCAAACAAAAGGGCGACGCTTAAATGTGCTTGAGAACATGGAAATATACAAACTAAAGACATTTGACGGAAGAATAATAAACGAACAAACTAGCACCAATTCTGATGCAATATTCGAACCTCTAAAACTAGTCTACAAAAAACAAAACAACGCAGCAGGTACAATAACCAGACAAGTAACGATAAACGAGCGAACACACAAAACAAACCAAAGGACAAAAATTACCGACTTCTATTCAAGCACAAGATTAACATTACCTGACCCACAAACTAGTTAACGAGTTGCCGCTCGAGAACATTCAGCATTACCTGACATTACATAGCGTTCAGCAGTGCCTGACAAACAAACTAATAGACGAGTTTCAAAACAACCCTATTGCAGCTTGCCGCTCGGGAACATTCGTGAAACACGAACCTAACGCACGAACTATATACACGCATACTAACTTTACCTACAGCATTCAAACTATAAATACTGGACAACGGATAGACACAGATCAGAACGAAAACTTACACTGAAGATGGCGGATCGCCGAAACCGGTTTGTAAACAAACAAAAATTGATAAGGGATGACGGAAAATCGTTCCAATATAAATCTAGCATTCACCCTGTCGGAAAAACAGAAGATAAAAATAACTCAGTAAGTCATTAATGTCAAACGATGGGAGAGATATAGGCAGGAGTTGAGTCTTTGCCGCATTTAAGGAAAGTCCATTTGAACTGGCCCACAACGCTATTCTTTCAAGGTCCGCATTTAGCCTGAAAACCAAGTCCTCCCTAAGACCGATAGGGCGTGATGAACGCACTGAAAAGAATTGGGCCTAAGATCGATCCTTGTGGCACACCCGAGATGATTTCTTCGCGAGAAGAAAAACTATCGCCGCACTGTACTTGCTGGTACCTGGACGAGAGATAGCTCTTCATAAATTTAACTGCGGCTAAGGTGAAACCAAAATAGTGCCTCAATTTCGACAAGAGTATATCATGGTCCACAATGTCAAAAGCTTTTGAAAAGTCGAGTAACACAAGGAGGGTAAGATAATGATTATCAAAGGCAGGTCTAATGTCTTCAATAACTTTAAGAATAGCTGTAGAAAAACTGTGGCCTTGCCTGAAGCCCGACTGATATATGTACACTAAGAAGACTATATCTATTAAAATGAGACACGATTTGAGTAGCAAGTAATTTTTCGAAAACTTTAGCAAGTGCAGGCAAAACACTAATAGGTCGATAATCTTTAGGGGAATCAGATTGGTTGCTTTTAGGAATAGGAATGACATTTGCAATTTTCCATTCGCTTGGAAAATTGGAAGACATTATAGCAAAGTTGAAAATGTGTGTGAGTGATGGAAGCACACAAGGGACAATAAGCTTTAAAAATCGTAAGCTTAAGTCATCCACACCAATAGCATTGGATTTTATTGCAAATATGCATTTAAAAACTTCCATTTCAGTGGCCACCTCGAAGCTAAAAGAATCAGGAAAGTTGCAGACTGAGTTTTCGTCTATTTCAAAATAGGGCCCATCAGATTGAGAGCTTCCTCTAATAAAATAGCAGTTCATCTCATTGGCATCAATTTCGCAAACCTTGGCAGTCTTGGAACCAACACCTAGAGTTTTTAAATTCTTCCATATAACATAAGGATGGGTATCCTTACTAAATTTAGCATCAAGATATGCTTTTTTGGAGCGCCGTAGTTCAGCTGTAACCTTATTCCTAGACCTTTTAAATGTATTCCAGTTTTCAGGGGTGGGATACATTTTCCATGTTTTGTATGCTTTACTTCGAGCTTTAATAAACTTAAGAACTTCTTTAGCAAACCAAGGCTTTTTACTAGATGCCGCTTTTGCACTACGCAGAGGGACATACTTGTTAAACAAGTATTTTCACAACATAGCTACGTACTCAAGCTTAAGATCTACAGATGAACGAAACCAACACGCATTCCAATCTAAAGAAGAACCCTCATTTAATAGAGCAGGTAGATCTATGTTTTTAAAATCCCGGTATGTAAAGGTAGGTGAAATGTGCCTGCCAAGATCTATACCATAAGAGATAAATAGCATCTCGTGATCCGAAACACCACCCAGGTCTTATTGGAATGGGCTACACATTTGTGTTTGGCCTTGTAGCATTTTTGTGCATTCATTTTGGCCTTTATTATATGCATTTATGCAAGTGCATATTTATGTATTGGACGATTTTAAAGGATATAAAAGCCCAAAAAATAGGATTTAGGTTAAGTCGTATTTAGACATTACAAGAACGTTTTTCTAAAAACGAGGTTTACATAAATATACAAAATAAATAAACATAAAGGTGTAATTAATTGATTTTAAAAGGACGAAGCCCCGAACAGGAAGACGAGCGCCACCAGCGAGAACACAATTTCACACAAGTAAATTTATTACAAGGAGAATCCAGCACAACTGAAAAAGATGTAAATAATTGATTTTAAAAGGAGAAAGCCCCGAACAGGAAGACGAGCGCCACCAGCGAGAACACAATTTCACACAAGTAAATTTATTACAAGGAGAATCCAGAACAACTGAAAAAGGTGTAATTAATTGATTTTAAAAGGAGAAAGCCCCGAACAGGAAGACGAGCGCCACCTGCAAGGGTTCAATTCAATAAACATTTAAACAGGTTTAATCAATTTAAGTATTTTATACAATGCCTAGGCTAAGTGGGCAATCTATAGCTATAAGACGTAGAAGTATTAGAAGAGGTATGAGGAATCTTAGGGAAAACAGTGAACATAGATTAGATGAACAATCCCAAGATACTATGAACCGTAGTAGGTTGCACCCGGAAGCTCGGCTGTGAGAGCAGAATAGGAACACCTGTGTGCGTAGAACCTATCGCGCAAATCCCCAGGTTCACTTGGCTGAGCAAAATAATAATACTCGCCAACGTAGACTTCGTCGTGAAAATCCGGCCATTCGCAATCTTGAACAAACCATATATACACGACAACATAGATCCCGGCGTGGAAACTCTCAACTCCGGTCTGCGGAGCAAATTAGAAATACCCAGGAATGTAGGTGGCGCCGTGTTAATCTATTATTTCGCTCAACGGAGCAAGCTGGAAATACACGGCAGCGTAGATCCCGAAGGGAGACCCACTAATTCGGGCAATAGAGCAAGTTAGTAATACCGAGGAGCATAGACTACGTCGTGAAAATTCAACCGCTAGGTCAACGGAACAAATAAGAAATTCACGGAAACATAGATCCCGACGTGAAAGTGTTCAAATTCGTTCGGAAGAGCAAGCTAGAAATACGCAAAAGAGAAGATTACGCCGGCGTAATAATGATGATAGGGTCCTGGAACAATCAGCAAACACTCGATCCCGAAGAGTTCTCAGGGAAAGGGCTAGTGTGGAAAATCTTGATTCAAGGCGAAGAATTCTCAGCAGGGTTCATCTCCATAGGGAACATTTGGAAAATAGGCAGGCAGACGAGGCAACGAACGAAATTCTGATAAAAATAGATTAACTAGGGAAAATCAGAACTTTGAACCTGAAAATTCGGGAATGATAGGATTTCGGCAAACCTATTTTCGAAATATCAAAAACGGGCCAACTGAAGTTTGTATTTGCTGTGGTGGGCTCTGGTTCAAATATCAAGTTCGCACATTGAATTTCGAAGACATTTCAGAAAGGCATCCAAATGTGGAATCTGCATTTTATTTATCCCGTAAATTCCCATCTGAAGAAGGAAATTATAACTTCTGCGCAACTTGTACAAATTCCATCAAAAGAAATAATTATTTCTTATATTATTAGATTATAATCTTCCAAAAATATGTTAAGCTAATGAATTAGACTTTCCTGGAGTTCCTGAATGTCTAAAGGATCTTACACCAGTAGAAGAGCATCTCATTACACCCAGGTTGCCTCTTATGACAATTCGTCCCTTGGGTTATCAGGGTCAGAGTTTGTTAAGGGGGGCCTTTGTTAATGTTCCCATATCGGTGATGATATTGTTACTTCATTGCCAAGGTCATTCGACCAATCGCATGTTATCCAAATTCACTTAAAAAGGCGTATGGAATATAATCATGATTATATGACGGACACCATACGGCCCTCAAAGATCATGGAAGCATTGCGATTTTTGGTAAATACGCCCTTATATCGCGAGCATAGCATTGAAATTAATCAGGAATGGGTATCTAATTTTTCTAATCAAGTAGAGGTTGCTTTCATTGAAACTATTGAAGATGTTACATTAATTCAAAATATTAGGGAGACACAAAATAATTTTCATAATACTGCTCGAGATATTCAGGTCCCAATGCAAGAGATGATTGAAGAGTTAAACCCGGGCGGGCAAGAAACTTTACTTGATAATATTCCAGTAGAGAAGGCCAACGGCCACTTGGTATAATTCAAGATAACAATTCAGAGAGTTGTCTTTTCCCACAATTTATGCTGGACAGAAACGTTCTTCTGCAGAGACTTACAGCAAAATTGTGCGTTCTGAAATTCGCCGCTTTGATAGAAGAGCTTGTACTATACCCAAACTTTTTTACAACTATAAAAAGTTGGAATTACTACAAGTTAAAAATAGCACGTCAATTTGCCTTAGGAAATTGTCTGGAAGCAACCGACTCCTAGCCGATAATGTTTTAGATGAAAATTATGTCCAAAGTCTGATTCAGCATGATGATGGCTACAGGGTCCTCAAAGGTGTAAGATCTTCACCAGCTCACTGGGAAGCGGAGAAAAAAAGAGTTATTGCCATGATTCGCCAATTTGGGCTACCCACTTTCTTTATAACGTTGTCAGCAGCAGAGTCTCAATGGCTCGAGCTTTTTAATATCTGAAAGCGATGCCAATAAAATGTCGACTCAGGACCGATACGGTTTAATTAGGTCAGATGCGGTTACATGTGCACCATATTTTGACTATCGGTACAGGCAAATTCTGAAGTTGTTCAAGGAAAATGGAGGCATTTTTGATGAGCACTTTGTAAAAAACTTTTATTGAAGAGTTGAATTTCAACAACGAGGCTCACCTCATGTACACGGAATGTACTGGCTTCAAAATGCTCCACAAGTCGATCTTCAGGATCCCCAATCATTCCCCCAAGCTATAGAGTTTATTGATAAGTATATTTCAACGGAAGGTTCTATTGGAAACTTAGAAAGCTATATAGACTATCAACGACATAATCATAGCCGATCTTGTATGCGAGAAATATGGGGACAGCAAGTTTGCCGTTTTGGTAATCCCTACCCTCCTATGCCTGTCACACTAATTTTATTACCACTACCAGACGACACAGAAAATGTGGCTATTCATAAAGAAAATTACTCTAAAGTTTACAGGCTGTTGAAATCCAATTTAACCGTGTCCGATATTTCTAATTTAGGCAATTTTGAATCGTTTCTGTCTTATGAAGAAGTAAATATGTGCTTCGATGAATACATATGTACTTGCTTGCACTTAGATCTAATTTATTGAAACCAAATTTTTTTTTGAAAAGACAGTTTAAAGATCGATTTATTAATGCGTACAATCCGACAATATTAGAACTCCACAGAGCTAATATGGACATCCAATTCATTGCTGTTCATATAAGATATGCAAACGCTTTTTGTTCACAACTTTTATTATCTCCCTGACACGAGTCAGGCAACCAATCCGGTTCGGTGAGTTATTATGACTGAATACAAGAACTCGGTGACTGCACCTAAATGCCTATTTCCCTAATCGCTACTGTTGCCCGTGATAATGATGACTTGGCATTTGCCGTTCATTGGTATGCTCGAGTTTCACTATCGTGAGAACGCCCTCAGCTAAGTGTTCACTTGCTGACTAGGCGTCTGGCTTATTTGATGCTGTTGTTGTTGGCATACCTGCTGGGTGCCAACTTTGAGTTTGGGTTACAGTTGTTGTTGGCATTATTGTTGGGTGCCATCTTTGAGTTTGGGTTACAGTTGTTGTTGGCATTATTGTTGGGTGCTAACTGCCCCCCCGCTTGAAGTGAAGCCGTCCGCGGCTTCTATTATGGCAATGTCTAGATTCGCTCGGGTTCTTCGTTTTCGTATCCGACCAACCGCAAAAATTATGATAGCTGCTACCACGACAAGTGACAAAGCGCCCATTGACTGTGCTGAGCGGATATGAACAAGATTCTCTAGGTGCGATATGTGCCTGAGACTCTTTATGTTGATTTTTTCCAAGTATGGAAGTGACAATAGAGTCATGTGGTCAGTAAAATTTATAATCTGCGCAGGAGCAGCTTCGGGACGAGAGTGGGCTATTTTATTCCAATTATAAAAGGTGGTTGCGTTAATGGTAATTTCCCCGTCAAAGGTTACTATAAAGGTTCCCCTTGTCAGCCTTGTTAAGTTTCCATCGAACAGTGTTGCTGGTTGGTTGTTTACTAGTACAATGCCATTATCGATTTCCCTTATGGCAGCTACGTGGTCAGCTGATGTCGTTTTGCAGGTTGCTGAGTGAGTGTTCAGAAGCTGCATTGCACACGGGCTATCTCCCAAAGGTTGGCAAAAGCTCGACATTAGGGCTTCCTTGCAATTGTGCAGTGGTATGTAACTTCCCTTGCATTCCGCTATATCCTCTGTCTCCAATGATACAAGCTTTCCGTCGTGTATCACGGGCAACATCTTCAACAAATTACAAACACTAGCTATCTTTGGATATTTTATAAGGAAATAAATACATTCATTAGTTTGAAATATTTTGATCTTAGAAACTTGTAGTAAATCACTTATAGTTACGTTGGCAGAGTGCTCAGCATCCAGCAGGTTCTTTACTTCAATACCGCTCAACAAAATGGGGTTGATTATATTTACCTTACCCAGGGTGACGGACGTTATGACGGTCTGTAATTCCATCATCATCGCCCTGTTCCTAGCGGTTGCCAGAGAAAAAAGGTTGCCAGTATCTATTTGGGTTCGCTTGGCGTTTTCGAGCAGTTCATTAACAGTATTTGTCAATTCATTTATTTTTTCCTGTGTTTTTGAGTTGATCAAGATTTGTTGCTCCTGTGATTCTATCAAGTTTTCAGTTTTAAATTCGATCTTCAGGAAGTCATCAAAATCAGGCGTTCCGGCGATATATTTTAGGGCAGTCCCTAACACGTTGATGCTACGAGCATGGCGGTGATGTACCCTGACAGCATCCAGCAGCAGTGTCATCTGTTCCGCGTCACTTCCCAGTAGACGCCGCATATGTGACTGTGGAAAATGCTCTGATAGCCTGGTCGTGTCATCAACTATTGTCTCATAAAGGGATAAATTTGTTTTGTGCAATAAAAATCCGTGCTGTTCGTGAATGGCCACCTTACCGGTTGTGAGAGGGATGTAGTAAGAACTGGTGTAATTAAGTACCTTTGTTTCGACCGAGAGGCCGAGAAAAATTATATATCTGCAACGATACGAAAGGCGTTTCTTAGTACTTTAAGTTACTTTTGTGAACTTTTCTGTTGTCTATTAGAACAGTTGACCTAAGGTCCTTCTGCACCGTTTTTTCGACATAGAGTTTTGTGAACTTGTTACCTATTCTTTTGTTTGTCTTTACGAAGACCTTTTCCCCCGGGCTATAGAGTCGCAATTTGCTTCCCACATTGTGTCTTGCCAAGTCTGACTGTTGAGTCTCCAACAGCCTGAGTCGGATTCGCTCCCTAAGTTCTTCAGGAATAGAATGAATTATATCTATAGGCCTTTTTTGCGTTACGGAATGGACTGTGCGATTGTATTTTGATGTTGCGAGAAGAATCAATTCAATTGTGTCGGATACTTTACCTTCTAGCTTCAGGCAACGGGCAATTTCAGACAATGTACTGTGAAACCGTTCAACTTGACCGTTCGAAGTACTATGTGCAGGGGGTGTGGTATAAATTTCCACACCGAAATGATTTCTTAGTATTGCCTTAATTGTCTCCGAGTTTAAGGACTTTTCATTGTCGCAGACTAATGTTTTGGTATTTTTATAAAAGTTAAGCAATTCATACATGGGTTCCTTCACATCCACTATAGCTCTAGACTTTATCGGGAATACCACAGCGAATTTTGAAAATTTGTCTATGGATGTGAGAAAGTGAGCCCTGTCTGTGGAATAAATATCCACATGGATAATTTCCCCTGGGCACGATGGAATAGGCGTTTCCCCTATCCCCGGTTTTGGTGGATGCCGTTGGTATTTAGCCTCATGGCATACCTTACAATTAGAAATTATTTCCTTTAGCATTTTTCTCATGCCAGGAAAGTAGTAGCAGTCGAGGATTTGGCGTACATTTTCACGCAACGATCTATAGGCCCTGTTATGCTCTGTCTGTAAAATCTCTAGCTGGTCATCTTTATTGAAGACGTCTATGACCTGTTTTTTTGTATGCCGTATCTTGACTGCGGGAAATTCGGTAAGTATTTTGTCTTGCATTTTAGCAAGAGTCGGCAAGTCACACAACACACCGTTCACAACGTTTGCATTAACGCATTCTTTCATTGCGCGCATAAGTTCGTCCGGACCACTGAAAATTATACGGTGTCTCATCCTTGATTTAAAAATTATTTTTGTGGTTTTCGAGAATGAGTCACCCTCCTCAAGAACAATTTGATTCCGAAAACAGTTCAAAGGATTTGACACCGTCGAAATAGTCTGGGTAAGGGACTCCTCACTATTCGCTATCACGCTGTCTGACCGTTCGCAATCCAACGCATTTATATGTTGCCGGGACAATGCGTCAGCAACCAGGTTTTCCTTTCCCGGTTTGTAATGGAATTGCGGAGAAAACTCCTCAACAAAGGCTCGCCATCTCTTGAGCTTGGCATTCGGATTTTTATCAGATATTGCAAAGGTCAGAGGTTGGTGGTCGGTAAAAATCTTTAGGTTGTTCACACCGTATAGGTAGTTCCGAAGTTTTTGCAGGGCCCAGACTATAGCCAACAACTCCCGCTCATTAGTAGCGTAGTTCTCCTCAGTCTGCGAAAGTGTTCTTGATATCATTGTGATAGGTCGCCCGCCCTGAGACAAGACGGCGCCTATGCCATGAGATGATGCGTCAGTGGTCAACTCGAATGGCTTTTCATAGTCGGGGTATAGGAGCAATACATCCTCAGAAGCAAGGATTTTCTTTACTCTATTGAATGCGCCTAGTGCCTCATCATCCAGAGTTATTTCGACTTTCTTCGATTGGCTGGCTTTAATGTTCCCATTTTCACCGCGCAAGTACCTCGTCAGTGGCTTAACAATCGTTGCAAAATCCCTCACAAAGCGACGGTAATAGCTTGCAAGTCCCAGAAATGAGCGCAATGCTCGAAGTGATCTTGGAACCTCGAAGTTAAGGATGTCCTTTACCTTGTCGGGGCAGGTTTTTATGCCGCCCTTAGACACAGTAAATCCAAGGAACTCCACGCTCTGCCGAAAGAATTTAGACTTTTCGGCAGACACGCGCATATTAGCATTGTATAACTTCACAAGGATTCGGTCGATGTCCCTACCGTGCTCCTCTGCAGTCTTGGAAAAGATGATCACATCGTCGATGTAGACGTGACATGTCTTTCCGATCTCGTCTCTTAAGACGTCATCGATGGCCCGCTGAAAAATGCTTGGAGCATTCTTCAAACCGAAGGGAAGTCTGCAAAATTCATACTTCCCACTGTTTACGGAGAAAGCTGTCTTCTCACGGTCTTTCTCTGCCAATTTAATCTGATGGAAGCCCGACTTCAGATCGATTGTTGAAAAAAAAGCAGAGCCTAGCATATTTGATAAAATAACAGAAGTATCAGGGATTGGATACTTATCGCTTATGGTTTTGCTATTAAGTTTCCTAAAGTCTATTACCAGACGCGACCTCCTTTTACCCTCTTCGTCATGCCCCTTTTTATCAACCACCCATATTGGGTTGTTGTAGGGAGAACGGGATGGCCTTATAATACCATTGCGCAGCATGTCTGAAATTTCATTGTTCACGAATTCCATTGCTGCCATGGGGTATGGGTAGGTCTTAGAATACACCGGGAGATCGTCAATGGTTCTAATTGTTCCAACAATGTTAGTGCTGTATGGCAGAGTCTCGTCTGGATCAGCGAAAGCCCTAGCATGTCGCTTCAGAATTGATGTGGTGCTCTGCTCCGCCCCCGCCAAATTGTGGTCCGATGAAGCTAACTTATTTACGTCTGGGCAGCGGTAACAAAAAAATCTTTCACAACCTCCATCGTGTCTCAAAACTCCGTTTCTCAAATCAATATTACCGTTAACCTCCCTAAGAAGATCGAAGCCAATGATACCGTCAAATGTATCAAGACTAGGGAGGATAAAAAACTCAAAGTTATTATTAAAAATATTTATTGTGCAATACTGCTCAACTTTTTCGGTGCCATGTATAGATTTAACAGTGAAGGGTCTCTGCAGGCTTTTGATTCCCTTAAGAGTGCTTAAGTTTTTAATATAACTCTTGGCGGCACCTGTATCGACTAGGAACTTTAGACCTCTTCCCCGTAGTGTCCTGCTGACATAGGGCAAGAGGGACCCACCCCTAAAAAATTAACGTCATCGCTTGGATCAAATTCATTTTTTTCAAACCGCTCGTCGAAATTACAGTTGGCATAGCCGCAGTCGTCTTCACTCGGATAAAGTTCGCCCTCCAAATCATTCATCTCATGAGAGAGGTGGTTAATACGTTCCTTTTTTGGGGTGGGGTAGCGTTCGCTTCCGTGTTGTCGTTTTTGTGCAACCGTGGCCGGCTGCGAATTACCTTGGGTGGTTATGGGTACCGTCGAGTTGCGCGGGTTGCCATTATTTTGGTTTCGGGAAGAACCCTGAACCACTTGTCGGGCATCATTGTATGGCGCCGGTTGTAGGCCGGTTTGCCTAAAACGTGAGAGAGATGGGTCCACCTCCATCGGGACCGGACGATGTCGTATTTGGTCATTTGGGACCCTACGGTATTGTGGTGAATATTGGTATGAACCGGGGACCTGAGGTAAAAGATTCGTCCTTCCGATCGAATTCATTATAGTCATTTTTGTCATCCTCGCTCGGTTGGCCTCAAGTTCCTGGGCCAATGCCAGTGCAGAGGGTAGATCCGAGGGTTGCGACGAGAAGAGAATATCGCACAATGGCCGATTAAGGCCAGAAATAAAGACGCGAAGGGCATCTTCGCGATATTTTTTACTAAGCGACTCGATAAGTACCCTATTTCCGCCGTGAGTCATCGTAGTTTTATTGATTATAAGTGTTAACTTCCGTTCTATCTCGTCATAGAACTTAGCTACCGACGATGACCCTTGGCTCAACATTGAGAGCTCTTGCTCAATCAAATACACTGGTTTTTTATCAGCATAAGTGAAGTCCAAACTTGAGATTATTGCTTGAAAATTCAGGACCGTATTAAAAGAAGACAAAACCATATCAGCAGACCCCACAACCTTGTTCCTTATTATGCCCACAGCCTGGTAATGCTTTGAGCTTCCTACATAATTTTCAAAAACTTTATAGGCCGTATGCGCGGCCTGCTTTCAGGACACGTACCTTTCCTGATCACCCCTAAATTCCGGCATTGTTTTAACAAGATCTAGTGATTCGTCACAGGTAACGCCAGGCTGAATTGTGACAGCCTCGTATTCTACCACTCGAGCAGTGGTTTCCATTCTCGACAACCTACTGGTCAGTTCCTCCACCTGAGTTTGAAACTCACGCTTTGTCTGCTCGGTCGCCACGCGAACCGCAACATTCAGAAGGGCCTGCATTTGAGCTTGGTCCATTTTAAGACTAACACTTAACAACCGTCTCTCAAGGCAACACTTTTCAAAAACTCCTAACACTTTATTTATTTGTTTATTTATTTAAACGGTATGCTGAACACTCTACTTACATGCAGATATTCATATTTGATTTCATTTTGGTGTCCTTGTCCGATTGTCCTCGCTGGAGCAGCCTGTACCTCTTGTTGATTGTTGATTAGTTTATTTATTTATTCGGCAGTTATTAGCCCGTACGATTTGTATTTTTTTAGATGTTTAATTTATTTTCTTGTGGGTATCCAACCCTCTTTTGATTAACTTGTTGGTTGTTGAATAGTTTATTTATCTATTTAATAGGGATTAGCCCGTACACGTTTAATTAGTTTTGTTTATTTTCTTTAAATGTTTAATTTATTTTTTGTGGGTACCTGACCCCCTTTTGACTAAATTAGTAAGTATCAACTCGTACGCGTTACACACGTTCAATTGGTTTTTGTGTTTTTACAAACGTTAAATTTATTTTTCTCTTGTGGGTATCCAACCCGAACGTGTTACACACGTTTAATCACTTTCGTAATTTTTACAAACTTTTAATTTATTTTTCTGTTGTGGGAATCGAACCCTTGGCCACGTTAACTTTCGTATCCTTTTATAGGGATAACTTCGCGTGGCCCCACGTTGGGCGCCAGATATGCAAACGCTTTTTGTTCACAACTTTTATTATCTCCCTGACACGAGTCAGGCAACCAATCCGGTTCGGTGAGTTATTATGACTGAATACAAGAACTCGGTGACTGGACCTAAATGCCTATTTCCCTAATCGCCCGTGATAATGATGACTTGGCATTTGCCGTTCATTGGTGCTCGAGTTTCACTATCGTGAGAACGCCCTCAGCTAAGTGTTCACTTGCTGACTAGGCGTCTGGCTTATTTGATGCTGTTGTTGTTGGCATACCTGCTGGGTGCCAACTTTGAGTTTGGGTTACAGTTGTTGTTGGCATTATTGTTGGGTGCCATCTTTGAGTTTGGGTTACAGTTGTTGTTGGCATTATTGTTGGGTGCTAACTTATATAATTAACTATGTATATAAATAAGTCGAACAGAGGTATTTCCAGACTATTGAATGAAGCTATGGCTGAAGTTAGCACTGGAAACTATACAGTAAAGCAGAAGCTTCAGCACATAGGGCATACATTTGTATCTGGAATGGAAATTTCTGCTCAAGAGGCGGTTTATTGTTGCATTGGACTTCATCTTTCGGAAGCAAGTAATGCATATGTTTTATTAACACCTCTCGTCCCGGGGAACGGGTGCGAATTGTGAAGCCAACAGCACAACAACAAAGTCTTCCCTCGGATTCTACAGATATATATGTACCGGGTTTGCTAGACCTCTATCTACAGAGACCTCTTCAGCTGGAAACAGTTTGTCTCGCTGATTTTGCCTCAACGTATAAGTTTTTAAAGTCAGTTATAACAGCACGGGATAATGAAATTCAAGACGAAGATGTTGAAGGTGACAATTCCACTGTAAGTGGGGTTTCAATTGCATTGAGAGACAATAGCGGTTTCGTCAAAAAACGTACCAAACCGTGTGTGATTCGTTCCAGGAGGTATAGTCCAGACATACATAGAGATGATTATTTCAGAGAAATGTTAAGGCGGGATGAGCACCGAGAGTTAATCGAGAACGGAAATGAGCAAACGTGTGTAGTTAATCGAATTTTAATTGAAGACAATCGAAAGAAATATGATGTGTTCGAGCAACGAGAGCTTGAGAATGTCTCAGTAGGTTAATAGAAGAAGATTTCGATACAACTGACATTGATGCACCCATAATAGCCGCTGACGACGAGTTTAGGGTTCTCGCACTTCCTGAAATAAGCCCTAATTTAAATTTGCTAAATCTTCACGAGGAAGAATTAGTAAATAATGATAATGACTCAAACAGCAATATAAGGATCATTAAATTACCTTCTTTAATTCCTATTGAAGATCTTCTTTCTGGCATTCTGCTTAATATTAGACAGCGAGCTTACTTGTCTCATATGCTGCATCACTTTAAAAAAAAGAACCATTTTATGAGGTTGTGGGTGGAGCAGGCGTTGGAAAAAGTCGGTTGATATATATCAAGCTCTCAATCATAGATTCAATTCTAACCCAGGCTCAACAAAAATTCTTCTTTGTGCTCCAACAGGAAAAGCAGCTTTTGTTAATTCAATATAACTAAACTGAGCGATATGTTGTTGTTGTGTCAGCTGGAGATAGGTGGATATTTTCTCCGAATTCTAATGACAACTATAGCGTTTTAGGCCCTTATTATGAGCTGCATTCGATCTTCGCTCTTCGTTGGTTATCGAACATCGAAAATCGAATTTCAAATTCATATTATGGCTAGCGCATCGCTGACTAAATTTTCGTTGTGCATCCATTTTTTCAACGAATAGCATTTTGCTTTCGACGCTGTATCGAATTCTTTTAAAACTACTAAAAATGTAAGTTTTTTGTATTTATCTTCTACTTTTTTTATTTATAGTACTAATTTTAATCTATTTGCATTAATTTGATGTAAGTCTAAGGTCGTCAGCACAAACCAACGTTGGTTTCCCTAATGCACCAAAATCCGAGCTTAGCAAGAGGTGTTTATTCAAAATCCCAGGCTGCAAAAAATTTATTATAAATCTGTTTAAAAGCTTTTTTATTATCAAACATTAAATAACACGTTTGTAAATGTACACTTACGCAGTGGAATTCATCTCCAAAGGATTGGATGCATCTTTTAATCGCTTTCTGTTTCTTGCTAGTTCTAGTACGCTTTCTTCATCATCCGATGAATCTTCGAACCATAACTCTGTCGTAGTCATATTTTTCTTTTCTGTATCAATTTTGCTCATATATTTGATCGGTAATATATTTTGTTTGTTTAGATGATTTATTTTTTTAATAACAGCTGATAAACGATGTACTACTGTGAACAGTTGAAACGATCGAAATTCACAATATCGCAAGTATTTACCGAATGCAGCTCATAATACCAAATTAGAATTTTTTCGTTGAGCATTTTCGACCACCTTCGAAGATCGAATTAAACTCATAATAGGCACCTTAGTTGTCAAGTTTGTGGGAGTCTTTTAAATATTTAAATATAATGAGACAGAGGGAGATCAGCCTTTTGCTATTGCTTTAAATAACATGAATTCCGGTACAATGACGAACGAGGATATATCGTTAATTGAAGGTCGGATTGTTATCTCAAGTCATGTTCCCGATGAAGCAATACATTTGTTTTGGTCGAAAGAAGAGACTAACAACTACAATATACTTCAGCTTAATCAAATAGCAATTCCAGCCTTTTATTCAGCCGCAAAGGATGTGGTAAAGGATATAACAGTAGAAGGGCAAAACGACAATATTTTAGAGAGGGTGAAACTTTTTAATATCTCAGAAACACAAGGACTTCCATATAGCTTAACGTTAAAAACTACTGCAAAGTATATGGTGACTGTAAACGTCAACACAGGTGATGGTTTGGTGAATGGCGCCAATGGGCAGCTAATGCAGATTAGCTTAGAAGCATCCATTCCGTCAACTTCATGGCTTAAGTTTTTAGAACCATCTGTTGGTTTGATCGCGAGGTCACAGAAGCCACATCAACTCGAAGCCTCTTGAACACCTATTCAAAAGACAGTTAGAACCTTTCAGTACAAAGGAATGAGCAGTTAATAATTGACAGAAACCAATTCCCAATTGTTCCTGCAGAGGGAATAACTATAAAAGTCAGGGTGCTTTATATAGCCAAGTCGTCGTTCATACTCGACCTAGGATATCTAGGGCCTCTTTGTATGTTGCTTGCAGCAGAGCTACCCATGCAGAAGGCCTCTTCATATTAGGAACGTTTAACCCACCCAACCCATTTTCTGATTCAGATCCAGTTTTGAGGGAATTGATTGCATTAAATAACACAAAAGCCTTAATTCCAAGGTTTAGTTTTATGCTTCATCGCACTTCAGATATACTGTTAGTATTTCATAATGTCCAAAGCCTCAATGCACACATAAAAGATATCAGAAACGACTATCTCATGCTAAGCTCTGACATTCTTTGTTTCGTTGAAACTTGGAGTTACCCTCTGACCATTTTGAAATTCCTGGGCTTACTGCATTAAATGAACTAAGGATAGATAGCACTGAAATAAGATGTAGAAAAAAGAGAGGGGCTATAGTTTATGTAAAATTTAATATTATTCCAAAATCTAAGAGTATGTAAGTTGAAGAAATTTATTCAGGTAGAAAAGATCTTGAGTTAGTTTTATTTAAAATTAATGACCTTTACATATTAGTGGCTTACAGAAATTCGAGTTTCCCAATCAGATTTATATGCAGAGCTACTCGCAATTCTTACTAACGAACTCTGAAATAACAAATTAATAATTGTAGGTGATTTTAATTTATGCCTTAAGTCTTCAGATAGCAGAATAGAAAATCTTCTTAGGTCAAATAATTTAAGATCGCTACTAGACCCTGAATATTCCACAACACCTGTAGGGACACAAATTGATTGGAGCTTCTCTAACTTCATAACTGTTCATAGTTACTTCTGTTTTCAACTAACTCTGAGGACCAGTAATTTTTCTTATACCTAGTCTGAACCTATTTTTGCTGTTATTTAACTATCCTTGAAGACTATGCCCACCTATTATATAGTTACCCCTACAAAAAAAGAAAACTGAGCAACAATGAATGACAATTTGACCGGCAGAGTTCCAAAAAGGCGTAAATTGCTGTTTTTTCCTTTGTCTACATATGACAATATGAGGAGATTAATAATGTTTTACATTTTAAATAATTCGGTTTACTCATTTAATAAACTATTTATTATTCAAAATTGATTATTTTTTACTCCAATTAAAAACTTCAATTGTCAGTTTATACAGAAGTTGATTAGATCAATTTAAATTTAGTCTTTACGATGTATATGTTAGTATAATGTTATAGTAAAACAAATAAATAGTTAGATATGTATGTAAATTTGAAAAAACATACAAAAAATGTTGAACACTATGAAATGTTTTCATTTACGCACACACTCTGCTCTTTCTCTGTTAAAGTTTAAACACAGTGGTAAAGAGGAAATGGCTTATATTTATGTGTATTAATTTTGAGCCCTAACCGCCGTTCTGGAGTAAGAAACCAAATTTTGAAAGAGAAGAGAATTGTATGGTCCCAACTAGTTAATTTAGTTACAATTGGCCTTTATACCTATCGGTGCGCTCTTCTTCTCTTACATACAATCATTACGTGGTATAAAAGGTATGAAAATAAAAAGGCAATAGGGTGTTAACTACTTGCCCGTGAATCTTGCTTGTTTGTTATTCGCTTTGCTTAATTTTTATCAGGAGTATACTACATACTATTGGGAAGCACCTCACTTACTTTCATTGAAATACCTTCTTTCAATTGCAAGCAATCGCTTTTGAAAATAGCAGACCTTTTTTGCTGAAAAGTGGGCGGCGCCACGCCTACTTCAACAAAATCCACAACATTTTTTTACAGTTTAGTTTTGCTTAGAAAGGTTATTATGTGGGTAAAATTTTATTTACATAACTTATACAATTATGGAAATATCGCGATTTTAATTTTACAAAGAAATTTTTCAGAACTGTGTCCAAAAAGTGAGCGTGTCCGTTAACCAATTTTGTTTATTTTTACAGCAAAAAGTGAGCTTTATATCGTTTCAATAAATACATTTTTACCGGAGTTATGACATGGAAAGTTTTGTGGAATAATCCACCATAAAGGGGCGGGCCACGCCCATTTTCCAAAAGTTTTGTGCATTCGACCTTCTTTTCTCACGAACACTTCAGAGGTGAAATAGAAATGATATACAGCTAGTTATTGCATATTCAATATATCTATGATCCTTTTCAAAATCTTTCGTATAAATTGGGCGAGGACCTTACCCGATTTCCCTAATTATTGCCGGTATTAATATAAATATGTGTGCTGAATTTCATTTTGCTATCTTGACCGCTTTTTGATTTATGATTAATAATATTTCCAAATTTGACTTAATCAAAAGTAGGGGGTTCCAGGCCCCTTTTTAAAAATTTCTTCAAAAATTTACTTTTTATAGGTGTATTATCTACTGAATAATTACTCTTTTTGTTTTTTTGCGAAAATATTATATATATAGAAAGTGGGCGTGGCTTTTAACCGATTTTGCCTATTTTCAATAGCGCTCCAAGATGAATGAAAAAGAACGTGCATACCAAATTTCATTGAGATATCTCAAATTTTACTCAAGTTATCGTGCTCACAGACGGAAGGACCGACGAACGGACATGGCTTAATCAATTTCTCTTTTCCTCCTGAACATTTTGATATACATAAGTCAATATCTATCCCGATTCGTTTATGCCGTTACATACTACCGTTAGGCGAATGAAGTTAATATACATACCTTGTGTGCGAATCACTACTAGGTATAATAAATAGAGAACAATACATATTTGGAAAGGTTTAAATGTTATATTATAAAAACTAACAAATAAGGCGCCACGCCTACTTCACCAAAATCCACAACATTTTTTTTAACAGTTTAGTTTTGCTTAAAAAGGTTATGTGCTGGAAAAATCTTATTGATAAAACTTATGGGTCGTTCCATATAATTTTTACAACTGAAAAATTTAATTGACCTGAAACAATTTTTTTTATAAACTTTATGCAAAATAAATCGACCCGTATTTTTTTATTGTTTTATAATGTTCGAAATTCGCAAGTAATAATTTTCCAAACTTTCGAAGTACGGAAAAATACGAAAATTTGGAGATATTTTAAAGCATTGTAGTTTCTCAACGGATGCTTATAAAAAAACCAAACTAACAAGTTAGGTTAATAATCCTTTATACTCTTAAGGTAGAAAAAAAATTTTTTTTTTGCTAAATTTTTTTTAGAGTAATTAACTTAAAAAAAAAAAAAAATTTATAAACAAATGTTTTTCAGAAACGTCTTGTGTTAGGAAATCTCAAAGAAATTTATTTAAAATTCATGCAAGATAATCCAAGAGTGAAAATTGGTATTTCCAAATTTTGTTCTCTTAGACCACCACATTGCATTTTAGCAGGCTCTGGAGGCACTCATAACGTATGCACGTGTCCTATCCATGAAAACATGAAGCTTATGACACTAGGTAGGAAATTCTTTGAAAAAATTAATTTTAAGAAATATTAGTTACATTCTACATGATTTTGTAGGCAGCAATTTGTTATCACTAATGAAAAAGGAAAAATATCCAGTCGTTAATTACGAAGACGTGATAGTGCTATCGATGTGTTCCAATCCGCAGGAAGAATGCGTTTTTAATATGTGCAAGGAGTGCTCACCTTCAGCAACGCTGAAGGGCCTTCTTAGTGCATTATTTCAAAAACACGATGTGAACGAAATGAGTTACAAAAATTGGACCTCACAAACTAGGACAACGTTGAAACCGATGCGTATTTGTACCGAAAAGTTCATCGTAAATTATTGTTCAGCTAGCAAAATATTTCTTATGCATTCATTTGTAGCAAAGGAGCAAGCAAGTTATTACAAAACTTAAAAAAAAAACTTGCAGACCGACCAATGTTTAGTTAATTGTGATTTCGCTGATAACTATGCTTTTATTGTTCAAAACGCTGTTACTGGCTTCCATTGGAATAATGACCAGGCGACAATTTTTCCAATTGTGTTTTACTATAACGATAGGGGAAATATTAAACATCAAACACTTATTTTTATTTCCGATTGCAAAAAACATGACTCAGTAGCCGTATATGTGTTTTTGAAATCGTTTAATGACTTCTTATCACGTTTCCACTCTAATATTCGCAAATGCATTTACTTTTCCGACGGAGCACCGCGACAATTTAAAAATGTGAAACATTTCACAACATTATACAATCATGAAACAGACTTTGGGCGACCTGCTGAATGGCATTTTCATGCTACAGCCCATGGAAAAGGTCCATGCGACGGAGCAAGTGGGGCTTTGAAAAGAAAAGCAAGGAAGGCTAGCCTCCAGATGACGCCGGAAAAACCAATTACCACAGCATTTGAACTATATGAGTGGGCTATGCAAGATGGGACTTTTTCCAACATCAAACCAGCGTTTTGTAGTGAAAGTGATTATGAAAGTGCAGCTACATTCTTGAAGTTACGTTTCGATGGTTTAAAAACCATACCAGGCACCCAAAAGCTTCATTTTATTGCAGCAGAACACAACTATCAATTAAGAGTAAAAAGATACTCCACCCAGCAAAAAACACGATTACCATAGAAGTGAAAAAAGAATCAGGAAAAAAAATCGGAATCGCTTACCCTTTCCCTTCTTTACTTTATTACTTTAACATGGTCATGTCATTGGAGGTAAGCCCTTGCCTTGTGGACTACCGTCAAACGAATTTATTTATTTATTTATTTATTTATTTGTTTATTTGTATGCTTATAATTCAGTACAAAGATTTAATCTTATATAACAGCACTGAATAGTATTATAGTCATATTAAAAATAAAAAATATTATGCCAAAAAAATAAATATAATAATAAAATAAAACTAAGACAACAACTTAGATTTAATTTACAATATAAAATATTAAAAAACAGATAACAAAAAGGTAAAGAGTTTAAGTTTTAAAGTTAAAAATATAACAGTGATGTTTAACAGTGTTATTTAAAATGTTCATATATTAACTTTTTAAATTGCATTGCGTTGCTGACTAATTGCAAGTAAGGGGGTAATCGATTCCAAATTCGTATAGCGTTTATATAGAAATGTTGATCTGAAAAAGCAGTGTTATGTTCTATTTGAATAATACGGTTTCCTCTTTCTGACCTGAAGAAGTTTAATTTTTGGTAAAGATAATGCGGCTGTTGTGTGTATATTATTCTATGAAGGTAAATTACAGTTTTACAATTTAAAAGATTCTCGAAGGTAACACCAAAAATAAGTTTGGAGTAATGAGATATTCGGTCAAATCGACGTATGCCAAATATATATCTTGCAATACCATTAAAAGCCACGTTTAATTTGCGCCTACTGGTTACGTCACAGCTAGAAAACAATTCACAACCATATAGTAACGTCGGTATTAGGTATGATTTAGCCAGAAGCATTCTGACTTCAAGTGGTATGAACCATTGGCTACACCATAAACTTCTTAACATCCCGTATACTTTGCCGGTTGTGATGATAACGTGATCATTCCAGTGAAGGTGTTTATTATATGTGATACCAAGATTTTTTACTTTATCCACGTATTCAATTTTAGACTCACCCAGAACTAAATCGGGAAAAGATGTTACAATTTGTGTTTTTTTGGTTACCAACATATATTTGGATTTGCTTGGATTGAGACATAAGCCGTTAGTTGCAGCCCAAGTTCTTACATTATCCAAGTCAACATTAATTTTACGTACGCAGTCATCGAACTCTGATGCTTTGCAGCTTATATAGAGTTGTACATCATCAGCATACATTTGAACATTACAGTATTGTAACTGACCCGGAAGATCATTTGCATAAGCCGAATAGAGTAATGGGCCTAAAATAGATCCTTGAGGGACACCTCTTGTAAGGTCGACACTACTGGACTTTTTACTCCCATGAAAAACTGAGCCAATAGCATTGGACTTAATGCTTAAAAAACTTTGAAATATTTCAACTTCGGTAAAACATCTAAAATAAAATGAATTTTGGTCATTTAAAGTGGCATGGTTCTTGTAATAGGTAACATCAGCCGTAGACGATGGTAGGTTCGTAAATTTGCAGTTTAAATCATTAACATCTAAATCCTCTGAACTGTCTACTGCTTTTCCAATGATTCCAACCTTACGTATTTCATTCCATCTTGCCTTACTATCTAGACAGTTTTCAAATTGTGTTTTATAGTATAATCTTTTGGCAGTTTTAATACTTGTGTTAACTTTATTTCTCATAGTGCGAAAAGCAGAAAGTAGTTCAGAGGTTTTAAACCTCTTCCATCTTGCATAAGCTATATTACGTTGTTCAAGTAAACATTTAATTTCAGACTTAAACCAAGGATTGTAATTTGTTGTTTTCCTTTTTGTTTTCATTGGAACAAATTCTTCGAAAAGTTGTTCAATATTTTCTTGGATAAACTGAAGTTGATCATCTACGGACGGCATATAGTATGTGCAACCCCAATCAACATTTGAAATTTTATCGTATAAAGCAGACAGATCTATATTCTTAAAATCCCGATATCTATAGTTTTCATTAACCTTTTTTAATTTAAAATCGTAGGTTAGAAATAGGAGATCATGTTTAGAAAACACGGGGGCAGATATTTGCTCAAACAATAGAATTTTTGACAATGTATTGGTAAAAAATATATCGAGAAGCGAATTTGAGTTAGAGGTGTAGTGTGTAGGTAAGATTTTATTAACAACATCTAGGCCAATATATTTCATTTCATCTGAGAATGAAGAATCTACGAGAATGTTGCTATTAAAATCACCTGATATTATAATATTATTATATCCCACTGTGATGTTGGACAGCTCCGAGAAAAATACCTCTGAATTAATATTTTTGTTTGGCCTATATACATTACCAATCAGTAATTTTTCGTTTCCATTATATAATTCCAAGAAAATGAATTCAATTTGGTCACCTTCTTTTGATTTTGCTTTGAGTTTGCATTTAATATTATTTTTAACATAGATGGCAACACCGCCAGCTTTTTTGTCCTTTTTACCATTTTTTTGCTTTCTATCAGCCCTGAAGAGTTTGTATCCCTGCAATTTATAGCATACATCATCGACTTTGTCATTAAACCATGTTTCAGAGACACACACTATCTCCACATTGGAGCACTCGAAAATATGACGAAACTCATCTATTTTAATTTTTAAACTTTGAGCATTAATATGAACAACGCTTAAGCCAATTTTATGTTTATTAAAAACGCGAACCATGCTATATATATTGAATTTGGAATATATATGGAGAACAAATTACAGCTACTATTGAAAAACCGATTATAGCGCGCCTTACAAAGAAGCGGATGCATAATGCCTTACACATTGAATCCGTAGAAGTAAAGCTAACAAGCCTTACGGGGAAGCAGGTCTAGAATGCGTTCCTATGTTAAATGCAGCTGTGAAAAATTTGAAATAGTTAACTTGCGTAAATACCCATTAAAACAAATTTAAAAATTCAACTACATATAATTAATATTATAATTTCATGAACCTTTTTTAATTTACAGACTTTTTTTTTGTATGTGTAAGCTAGTTGGCGATGTCAGAAAAATGTGTAATATAAATATGTAAATAAAAATTCTAAGCTAAGTTACATTTACATATAAGTTCTAAATATTATATATTCTTTTCGAAGCTAAGTTAAAAATCAAAACGTGTGTTTACTTAAAACAAAGGATGATTAATATTAATATAATAAAAAATATTTCACAAAAGATACAAACAATGTGAATGCACTTGGTCATAGGTACGATTTATATGAGCTGAGAGCTGAGACGGCTATAAACAATTAGCTGTGGGACAGAAACTACTGAATTCACCACTCTGAAATTTTCAGGATATATTCTTCAAACTGTAGAGCTCATTTAGTATAAGTATAAAGAAAATTGAAGAGTTCTTTCTTTAGATATTAACATTTGTTTATAATTTTTTTTTTTTTAAGTTAATTCTCCTAAAAAAATTAGGAAAAAAAAATTTTTTTCTACCTTAAGAGTATAAAGGATTATTAACCTAACTTGTTAGTTTGGTTTTTTTATAAGCATCCGTTGAGAAACTACAATGCTTTAAAATATCTCCAAATTTTCGTATTTTTCCGTACTTCGAAAGTTTGGAAAATTATTACTTGCGAATTTCGAACATTATGAAAAAATAAAAAAATACGGGTCGATTTATTTTGCATAAAGTTTATAAAAAAAATTGTTTCAGGTCAATTAAATTTTTCAGTTGTAAAAATGATATGGAACGACCCTTATACAATTATAGAAATATCGCGATTTTAATTTTACAAAGAAATTTTTCAGAACTGTGTTCAAAAAGTGGGCTTGTCCGTTAACTAATTTTGTTTATTTTTACAGCAAAGAGTTAGGTTTATATGCTGAACAAATATCGTTTCAATAAATTAATTTTTACCGGAGTTATGGCATGAAAAGTTTTGTGGAACAATCCACCAAAACAGGGCGCGGCCACGCCCATTTTCGAAAATTTTGTGCATTCGACTTTCTTTGCTCACGAACACTTTACCAGGGCTCCAATCAGGCCAGCAACACTACCACCACACCACTGCGGCCGCCGTTTTATGTACTGAATAAACATTTTTTTTTTGTATTTCCGAAAATATTATATATGCATATAGAAAGTGGGCGTGGTTTTTAACCGATTTCGCCTATTTTCAATAGCGCTCCGAGATGAATGAAAAGGAACTAGCATACCACATTTCATTTAGATAATAATAATAATAATAATGCCCAACGGATTACCCACCATATCCCGCCCGACCGGCGCGAGGGGCGCATCCGCATGACGCACGGATTGTTCTTTCGTGCCGAGTCTTTGAAAGGCTTTGGTTTGTTAATCGTCGAGATCTAAAACTGCTCAGCTACAGAGAAAACCTCATCAGCTAAGTAAGGTAGATAAAAAATAGATGACGCAATTAATAAATAGTTGACAGCGAATAGTTATTGTAAAGAATAAAGATAAGAATCAAAGGAGCAAAATGTTGCTATGTATTTAGGATAGAAAGAATTGACTTTTTTATGCTGCATAGTGAGTCTGAAATATCAAACGTACCAGAATGAGAGTTATAATCTTGACACAAACAACGAAAAGGCTCATTTAATTCAAAATTAGTTCGGCACTGTTTCAAGATAAGGGGTTTAAAATGTCTTGATGGGCGAGAAGGTACATTGAAGTTCACTTCGCTCAAAAGAAACGGGCTTGTGATTGAACCATTTAGTAATTTAATCATGAAAACAATTCCAAGCATTTCCCTCCGACTAGAAAGGCTGTGAAGATTAATAAGTTTTAAGCGACTCGTATAGGATGGCAAATTATACAACGGATCCCAGTGAAGATCTCTTAAGGCAAATAGTAAAAATTGTTTTTGAACTGATTCTAAGCGGTCCACGTGGACCTGGTAACGCGGGCTCCAAATTATAGAACCGTATTCAAGTATCGGTCTGCCTAATGTAGTAAAGAGAGTTTTAGTTACATAAGGGTCGCTAAATTCTTTAGACCATCGTTTAACAAATGCTAGAACGCCTCTAGCTTTATTGACTGTTACGTTAATGTGGCAGTTAAAACTGAGTTTGTAGTCCATAGTAGCCCCAAGGTCAACAAAATCATACATTTGCTCAAGACTATAATTGTTAATTGTATAGGAAGCTGGCTGTGAAATTCCTCTCGAAAAACGCATGTATTTACATTTCTTTAGATTAAGCGGCATATAATTTAAATCGCACCAAGTAAATAGTGTATTTAGATCTGATTGAAGCTTATTGCTATCTTCGGATGATGCGAAAGACATGAAAAGCTTTACATCGTCGGCATACATTAACATTTTAGAAAATTCTATTACTGTAGAAATGTCATTTATAAACAACAAGAACAGAATCGGGCCCAGGTGGCTTCCTTGAGGAACTCCAGAGGAGACATAAATAACATCGGATTCACAGTTTTTAAACACTACTTTTTGTGTTCTGTCGCTAAGGTAAGAGGAGATCCAGCGATTGAGACCCGGCTGGAAACCCAGCTGATCTAGTTTATGAATAAGTAACGAGTGACACACTTTATCGAAAGCTTTGCTGAAATCAGTATAAATAACGTCGGTGTGCAGATTTTTTCTAAAGCCATTTGAGACATGATTTGTAAATTCAAGTAAGTTTGTAACGGTGGACTTTCCCTTACAGAACCCGTGTTGACAGTCAGAAATCAAGGTAGAGATAGGATTCGTAAGCTGATTGGTAACAATAGCTTCAAACACTTTTGGGATGGCAGAAAGCTTTGCTATGCCACGATAGTTCTCTATGGAAGCCTTGCTTCCGCTTTTATGAAGCGGTATAAGAAACGACACTTTCCATGCTTTTGGGAAAACACCACACTTTAGTGACAGATTAAACAAATTGGTAAGGGGTTTGTAAATATTGTTAGCACACTTCTTCAAGAAGCATGTAGGAATCCTATCAGGACCGCATTTAAAAGATTCCTTCAAGGTTTTCAGATAAATAAGAACATCATTGGCGCATATAGTTGGACAATTAATTAAATTGTTCCCATGTAGCTCATAGGGATAATTTAGAAAGTCAGAATTAGTGACTGCAGAATAGTTAGAATTGAAAAATTGCGCAAAGAAATTTGCGATATCTTGATTATCGCTAGATGAAATGTCTTTATATTTCATGGCTGAGGGAAATCCCACAACTTTTCGTTTAGAATTTACGAAATCATAAAATGACTTCGGATTGCGAATAATGTCTCTTTTTGTTTTAGAGATATAGGCTTTATAGCACTTTTTGTTCAAGTCGATGTACCTCTTACGTAGAACAGAATACAACAAGTAATGTTTGTTTAACCCCGATTTCTTAAATAATTTGAAAAAACGCGTTTTTCTATTTTTCAGCATCATAAGCTCTTTAGTAAACCAAGCTTGCGTTGGATGATCATATGTTAATTTACGTTTAGGAACAAACTTCTCAAATAAGTAGTGAATAGTTTGATTAAAATGTAAAACGTTTGAATCGATATCGCCACAAAGCTCAGGCCAAGTTAATTTAGACAGTTCTCTATTTAATTTCTTATAGTTGGCTTTTGAGAAGTTAAAATCAAAGCTACTACTTGAGCAGCATTGTGTATATTGGCCATTACTGATGGTTTCGTGAAATATTTCCATAGAAGGGTGGTAGACGTCTTCTGGTAAAGCCAACGGATCACAACGATTTACAGAAAATTTGTTTTTATCATCAACATAAATTAAATCTAAGATTTTGCCAAACTTGTTAGCGGTAACATTTATTTGACTAAGGCAGAGATCAGAAATTCCATCCAAAAAGTCATTGAAGCCCAGTTTGGATGGATTTGGAATAATGTTTCCGTCAGATATGTTCCACGATATATGCGGTAGGTTGAAATCACCTAAAACAATCATCGAGTCAGAATCTTTAGTCAATAAGTTAACAGTTCTGAGCAGAGAGACATGCTGCATGTAGATTGAAAGATCAGATGCTGGAGGGATGTAACAAACAGATAAGTACATGTACACGTTCTCTAGCTGGATGCGGATGCACTTAAACTCAATGGAATCCGTGTTAGGTACATTAACCTCCTCTGAAGGAATAGAGGAATGAACGGCAAGTAGAACACCACCTCCGACTTTGTTCAAGCGATCATGTCTATAAACTTGATATTCGTTACATAAAAACTCGGAATTGAAAACATGCGGTTTTAGCCAAGTTTCGGTAAAAGCAATTACGTTATAGTTACAATGGAAAGATTTCAAATACAGGTCATTTAATTTGGTATTTAAACCTCTGACATTTTGGTAGAAGATATTCACGGACTTAGTACTTAGTTTTTTGACTCAACATTATTACGAGTGATTTTAGCTACGTTTTGAACATTTCTATTCGGTCTGAACTCAAATTCCCGCACAAGAGCGCCGGGAGGCCAAAAAGAGCTGTCCAAAAGAGAGTTAAAATCTTTTCCGGATACATCAATTTTGAACGAGGACATATTTCGTTGGTAAGCGAAGTTAAATTTTCTAATGGTTAAGGTTTGATCTTTAACCTTTGAAGAAATATGGTACCTCAAATCATCTTCAGTAGTGTCTGGATGGAACCTAGACACAAAAATCGATTTTTTTTGAGGGACCACAACCAGCTTCCTAGTAATTGGTTCGGGAGGTTCCAAAGTTTTTTTATTTGTTGACTTTGGGGGGGCGTTTTTGGACGTTGCCCGAACAACCGCGTCAGGTATTGGAGATGCCAAATCAATAAGTTCAATGGCTGGAAGCAGGTTCGGCGCCATTGAAGTAGAAGGCAGATCATCCGTACGTCTGCGCTTGTTTTCGCGATTCTCTTCGCAATTGTCAGGGCATTCCAAGTTAGGCGAACTATCTAGAAGTTTTAAAGTTTTGAAAATATTTTCGTACTTTTTGAACTTTTCAGTCAGCAATGAAAAATCTTTGCTGATTTCAGAAAACCCGTTCCTAATGTGCCTAAAAGTTTTGCACAAGTGAACTTCCGTCGAACGACATTTAGTACAGGACCAGCGCAGGCCTTTTCCGTCGTTAATTAAGTCCGCTATTCTACCTGTTAACCCTGCGCATTTTGCGTGGATAAGTCCATCGCACAACCAGCATGCTACAAAGCGTTCGGACTCGCTTTTTATTTGGCAGTTTTCAAACATACACGACATTTTTAAAAAAGTAAATAAAGCACTATATAAAAAATAAGGAGATAAGAAATTTAGTTTTATCAAAAATTAAAGAAAATATTAATTTATCAAATGCAAAGAAATACAACCCTGACAGTTTGAAACGCACAGGATTAAGCGACCAGTTTTAGGCACACTATATTTGACGTTTAACAAACCACGCAAACAGCTGTAACAAAAGATAGATCAAAAAGCAAATCAGCACACAACAACAATTGCAATGTAAAGTACGAGCCTTTCAAATGCAACAAATACAATATGCAAAAAAAACTCGGCACACACAATATCAGTAGAATGATTTAGAACAATTAATCACAATTCAAAAATTTAAGTAATTTTTCACAGCAAGTAGTGAAGCACATTAAGTATTAAACTCTTTTAACTTTAAATGTAACTTTTAATATTAAGATATCAACTAGTTATTTAATTATTAAAGAAAAATACAGAGCAAATAAAAAACACAACTACACAGCTTGACGTTTGCGAATATCTCAAAGTTTACTCAAGTTATTGTGTTCACAGAACGGACGTACGGACATGGCTCAATCCATTTATCTTTTTCTCCTGAAATTTTACATAAGTCAATGTCTATCTTGATTCGTTTATATACCTTGTGCGCTACTTATAATTTTTTTAACCATATTTAATTTTTCTTTTCATTTAAAATCATTTATTATTTAATATAGAAAATATTTGTATTTATTAAAATAATTAAGAAATTCTATCAAGCTGAAGCTAGGCCAAACATATATATAAATTAAAAACAAAAATGTTTGTTTTCATATACATATATTATGTATATTTCTCGATTTTGGTCTGTCGATATTTCGACTACATTCTGTAGTCATCATCAGGAACTCTTGAGTGCACCTGGTCGACTTATTGGTTACACTATGGAACATTTTTGGGATTATTGTCCGGGGCAGGCGCGTGGCCAGAAAAAAAATTTCGGGTGGGTGGGGGATGGGTTTGGGGTTTGGCCTGTAAATACACACATACATACATATTACACATTTTTACTTTTATTTATTTGAAATTTTCCTCTTTCTACACGGCTAAACATTTGAGCCTAGATTTTAAACCATTCATTGGTTTACACAATTTTTAAAACTTTTTGGTAATAAATTCTAAACCTTTCTCAATTTTTTGCGGTTTAGATTTAAAACTTAACCGGGATAAACAAAAGTCGTATACACAGCGAATATGTGTACTTTTCGCACAAAATTCATGAGTGCGACGTAGCTCAGTAGGTAGAGCATTGCGCACTGATTCGGTGCACGTCGGTTCGAGTCCTAAAATTTAAAAAAAAAATATAAAAAATTGTTAACAACATTTTTGGTTTAAAATTTAAATAATTTTTATAATTTTTTCCATGACAACCGGTGTAAATTTAATTCTATACCAAATTTGGTTTGGTCATACACCTAGATACTGGTCTGCGTTCAAAGGGTTTTTTGGAACTTCCAGTAAAATTAACTTCTTTAGACTAATTTCATTATTTTTGAATGAAAGTATGTGTAAATACATAATGAAAATTCTGCAAATCAAAGTTAAAAAATTCGTGGAAAATTCATGAAAATTTCAGAAATCTCGAAAAGATTTCATCGAAATTTCTAACTTTCAGGTAAAATTTGATTATTTTCGAGTACCTATGCAGTTTTTTAGCCCGTTCGGTTGTCAAAAGCTGACCAAGAGAATTTTCTTCAATATAAAAATATTACGCTTATAAATTTGTATGGAAGATAATGCACTTGGCTAGAAAAAAAATTGGCAAAAATCGAGTAATTCTTCTAGCGGCTTAATATTGGTATCTCTGTTCACTTTAATTTAACGGGCCACAAAACTGCATGCTCGAAAAAAATCTAAAAATTTTTACTAAAAACTTAGAAATTTTGTTGAAAATTTTTCGAGTTTTCTTGAATTTTCCACAAAGTTTTTAACTTTGAGCTGCAGTATTTTTATTGTGTTTTTACACATACTATCATACAAAAATAATGAAATTAGTCAAAGGAAGTTAATCTTACTGGAAATTCCAAGCAACACTTTGAACGCAGACATACTGGTCTATATGTAGCCCCAAAAAGTTTTAAATCCAGGCTAAAACTTTTAGCCGCGTACAAAACAATATTTATTTTTATACCCAGCGTACTAGTACTAGTACAAGGGTATTATAATTTTGTCCACATAACGGTACTATGTAACGGCCCAAAATAATCGAGTTAGATATAGGGTTCCATATATGAAAGTTCTTAGGTTGAAAAGAGGAATTGATTAAGACATGTCCGTCCTTCAGTCTGTCCGTCCGTGTACACGATAACTTGAGTAAAAATAGAGATATTTGCATGAAATTTTAACTTTTAACTTATTACCTTACTTTAACTTTTTTGAAATGCTTACTCTGATGCCTAAAATTATACCCAAGAAAACTTGTTTGGTTGCACAAATTTTTCTGTATTTGATAGAGAATTGGTGATATGGTGGTATATCCCAGCTAACCAAAAGTGCAAAAAAGACTCCTTCCAGAGCCATAAAATGCTCATTTCTCAGAACTTTACTCTCCAAAATGAGCTCCTCTCGGAGCCCAAGTGAAGCGAATAGTTGACAGTCATAAAAAAGAGTCCGAAATGAGTCCGATTCCGATGAATTTGGAGCGTTTTATGACTCTTTTTAAATGAACTTCGGAGTCTTTTCGGACTCTTTTCGTAGCCTTTTATTGGTCACCTTTTTCGGAGCATTCTTGGACTCATTTCAGAACCTTTTATTCCTCCATTCTGAGGTTTTTGGATCCTTTTTGGACTCTTTTCGGAGACTTTTATTGGTGCTTTTCTGAAGGTTTTTTGGGGTCGTTTCTTATTTCTTCTGGGTCATTTTGGAGGCCTTTATGGATATTTTGCTGAAACTTTATAAATAATAAAAAATAACACAGTTGTGAAAATATGAAATGTGCTATGTTTATATCTTTCTACAGATTATTGATAAACATCCATGAAAAATGCGATCTTTATCTTCTGTTAGGTAAAATAAAAAAACCTCGGAAAATGCTTGAAAACATTCATATAATTGAAAGTTGTGGCTCGTCTGCTCTCCAACGTTCATCTTCTCACAATTCTCTTTACGCCTTTAACAAAAAGGATCAGAAAACACTCGAAATCTCTCATATAATTGAGCCTTGCAGTTCATTCGCTCTGCAATATTCATTTCTTCTCACAACGCTCCGTAAATATTCATAAAAAATTGTTTTTTTTTTATGTTAAGTAAATAACACTCCGAAAAGGCTCCAATTACGGATTCTTTTTGGATGCTTTTTTTGGAGCGCTCCGACTTTGGTAAGCTGAGATTATTCGCACTTTTATGAATACATGGCTATAATTAAAGTCCATTGCAACTCTTCGAGGTACGGAAAAGAATTCTGTCAATACTCATAAAAAAAGTGACACAACCTTAGCGTCATTTGGCCATGACATCAATTGTACTGGCACATATGTATAAGGGACGTCCGATGAACAGTTTGAATCATATTTTGAGTAATCATAATTCTGATTCATCAAAACCTAATTAACCAGGTCCTGAATAGTACCGTTAACAGTACTTGTTAATTGAAACTGCTCACTGTTTTCACAAAATGAACATTTTTTGTTTTCAGTAAAATTTTTTGAAAAATGCCAAACAAACGCTACACTTTGTAATTTCGGAAAGCCAACCTTATTTTTTACAACTTTCACTAATTTCTTCTTCCGTAAAATTGTTTTAACTAATTTTGTCAAAAATTATGACTCAAGATTCAATGCAAAATTTATAAACTGTATTTTGAAAATTTTTGCAAAATCATTGCAACTTGGCCATTGGGGGGATTTTAACCCCCAAACCTGATTATACCTTCTCAGGTATTGGGAGGCCGGAGATTTGGTCCGGGACAATAACAGGCTCCGCTCGAAGAAAAAAGGATACCACCTGGAGATAATCCTTTAATTAAGTTTCTAAATTTTATGGTGCTGCTCCGATGGCATTACAGTGAATACGTCTTCGTAAAAACAAAAGCAATGGAAATAGGGAGGTCAAGTTGCTCATAACACAGTGCTACAGTGATTTTATACTTTTAAAGCGACCTAGCTGAGATTGTTCATCTAATCGAGTAATACACAAAACAAAAGTTCAAAAAATGCCTAACACTCCCTATGTCTCTTTAAGGTCAAAAACTGGTTTTTTCAGTATTTTCGTGTTAAAAGATTCATTAAAAAAACAAATTCTCAATCGATTTCAAAATTTGCAACGGTTTTAAATAGGTTAATATTGACACGTTAGAAATATATCTACTGTTTTGTTCATGAATCAATGATATTAAAATTACAAATAATTAATATTTTAATGTCTGCAAAAAACGAAGGAAAATTCGATATCGAATAAATGTTTTTCGTTATGAATATTAAGTGAAAAACAAAAAAAGGAATAGTTTCAGAAATACCCGAATAAATATTGAACAAGTTTTTATTTCGTTTGCAATCAAGAAATTTATATTGATGAAATTTTATTTTCGAAGCAGCAAAAACATCCACATCAATATAATAACTTTTTTTGTCGCAGTATCTGCAATCTTGTGGGCACTTTTCTCATATAACTATAAATTGGTCGTAGAAACAGAGGAGTGCTGATAAGATGATAGCTCACAACGCAAAAGATTTTTTTTGGTTTTTATTCAGCAAAACAAAAAGGAGTTTAGGTACCATTTTATCGTTCGGGGACACATTATCTTCATCGAAAAGTATGTGAGTATATGCAATAGTCAACCGATAAATGAAAATTAAATTAATAAAGATCGGTTGAGTGCTTTCGATACCTGATACATTGATTTTTATTTATAAGTTTGTGGTATTAGAAAAAATGTAAAACCATATTCTGTATAACGATTAAATTACAAGTATCTAACTAAATAAAAATATATTTTTAAATTATTTTGAAATTTTAGAAGCAATAATATTACATTTTTAAAGAAACAATCATTTTTGTTTGCTCATTCAATAGAAGTTTCTTTCCTAAATCTTTCGTTCATTGAAAAACAAATTACTTCATTACGAACATTATTAAAATCAAGACATTAATTGTAATTTGCAATAAATTATTCCAAGTTATAGTCACTTCATACATATATTGTATATTTTAATGTAATTACTTTTTAATTATTAAAATTAATAACTCTTCCTACAGTTAATTGAAATGTTTCGATCACCTGCACGTACACGAAACTTCACAATAACAGAAACACCAAGCGAAAGCAATGACTCCATTGCCGTTTTAGATCTTAAACAAATTGTAAATACTGACAATACATATACAAATAATACTAGGCTGTTTAGAGATAACTTCAATCTTCAAAAATCAATTAAACTACCAATTTTTTGGAAAACATCTCAAGAAACTTGGTTTATTCTCGTTGAAGGTCAATTCTAAAGAAAAAATATACAAGATGACAATATCAAACTTCAATCTTTTTTGTTAAATTTGGATTCCCAGACTACAGAAAGAAATGCAAATCCACTTAATCTCTTGCAACAATAATAGCACCGATGATGTTATTGTTTTAGTAAAAAAAACTTTTTAACTTAATTAATAATCAGCAATCTTCTGAAATTGCGTCAATAAATAGTGTTGAAACTGCTGCTTTTACACAAAGTGTTAAATGTTTAAGTGATTTAACTACTGTCATGTTTCAAAATTTAAGCAAAAGTCAGTGAAGATATAAATGAGTTCCAAATTCTATATAGATGTCATCATTTTTCTAACCCTCGAAATTCAATTACTAACCACGCAATTTCAAATATGTAAGTAATAACATCAATTCACACACACAAGCATTTAATCAACTTGGCTCTTTGATTATAAAACTCTGACTTTTGAACGCTTTATGATAGAAAAATATAATTTGGTAAGCTTTATGTATATTTATTTCGGAAAGCTTTTTTTTATTTTTTTTACACTGCTGGCAGAAAAACAACAAAAACCAATAAAAGGAAAATTGATTTATATGTAGGTAGAATTGCATCAATACGCTATAGGGCATCTTAGCTTAGTGGTTAGAGCTTTTTTTAACAGCAGAGGCACGTAGGTTCGTATCCCAGTGCCCGGCAAGTGGTCTGATGACACTTTGAAACATGTCATCCCGTCCATCGCTGTACATATCTTTGTAATATTTATCGGGTTGGCCAGAATATGATTATGGGACAAAATTCTGTATTTAAAATTCTGTTACCAAAGTTCTGTATTCAAAATTCTGTTCTAAAAAATACTGTATGGTAAAATTCCGCTTTTGATATTCTACTTTTCAAAACTCTGCATGACAAAATTCTTTATGGAAAAATTCAATATAGCATTTTTAAAAACACAAATAAATTGAATGCATGTCACCTATTAATAAACTAATAATAAAAAGGTGATATTCTTCTAGGTAAATCTTTACGACCGTACGTAACTGCTAATACACGTCATACGTCATATACATTGGGAGAGGTATCAAAACGCGCGTTTTGACCTCTGTACAAAAATCCGAAATCAGAAAACCAATATTTTATTTCAGTGAAAAGTTATTAACAAGAAACCGAAAAATTACCCAGGTCAAATCCTGATTTAGGGGCCCGGTCCATGCTTTTTTATTGCAGAACACCTTTGCGCATTTTGCGTTTAAAAAAAAACCCATGCCAACTCCGGGTGGTTGCCTGAACCGTGGCAACGTGCCACGGTACGCACACTTTTTCACTTTTTTGGCTCAGCCTAATGTGCCATTACAACAGATTTTAGAATTTTAATTTACAAAATTTTGACCCTATACCATTTTGCACCTTCAAAACAGAAATTTGACTCGAAATAATTAAGTCGCACAGAATTTTTCTTAGTTTTTTTCAGAATTTTGTCCCAAATTAATTTTTAAATACAGAATATAGTCACACTCCCATTTTTATCTACTTACCAATTTTTCCTTAAGTTCAAAAACAATAATAATTGACTAAGAGTTGTTATAAACGGTCTTGAGCTCATTAAAATTTGCAAATATTTGTATTTTTTTATTTTTATAAATTTTTTGAGTATGCAGATTTGTAGGCCATTCAATTTCAGTATAATAAGGCGTAAGTCTTAAGTCCATGAGAACTCCCCTGATATTTAGGAATTTTTTTTCCTCGAGACTTTAGGATTTTCCTCCATATGGTCAAAAACGAGGGAACATGGACCGCGGAATACAATTTTTTTCTTTAAATCACGTTCCAATTCCAATTACATACATTCTGTAGTATTTAAAATAATAATAAATAAATAAATAAAATAACACTAACTATAACTTTACTTTGTTTATCTTTTTATCCATTATGTATATTCTTCAAGGAGGGTGAATGGTAACGTTAAAGACCCGTATACTTTGAATCGTAGACTTGCCGGAAAACTTTTGTTTCCAAAAGTTAAAATAGTTTCAGTTTCTTTCAACCTTGATCTTGATTAAAATGCTTTTTTTAAGTTTTTTAGTTGGCAGGATGGGCTGAATTTTCCGTAAGTGTGACATTACTATGTAACTCACTTCTAAATACGGTAACATTAAAGACCACTTAAAACTGGCTGTATCTTGAAAACAACAAAGAATTGTAAGTATAAAATATAGCCCTTGGGGTTAGTTATTAGAATAAGTAAAAAATATTTAGCTTTTGTTGAATACTTCAGAAATATGAACAGAAATAAACACATTTCTCTAACATTAAAGACTAAAATATTGACCATATATGTACATTTATGAACGTAATTTTTTTTATATGGAAAAAGGCAATGAAGCTCTTCAGAAAATTCGCTGAAATTTCGCAAATTATTCACATATTTTTAAAAAATAAGTTAAAGTTTATGTGTTAGATTATGAAAAACTGTCTTAAAAACAATTAGTTAAAATAAATTTGTTGAAGCCAAAAATGGTGAAAGCTGCGAAAAAGGGGTGCATACTCACTTTTGGGATACACCGTATATGGCTGATTCCTTGGAAACTGATATATTTCACATCGACTTTTTGTGAAATGTCAATGTTACGATAAATTACTTTTAAAAGTGTATACAGTGTAAATGGGGTATAAGAAATAGCCCCTGTTTCGCATTGCGCTACAACTTAACCCATTAACGCCAACTGTACCCATACTTGTTCAAATATCGAAAAAATGCATTCTAAATATAGAAAATATGAGAACACATACATATGTACATATTTGCTGGAAAGTGAAACAATAACTATCGTTTTTTTTATGTTTTTTTAACGTTGGGCTATATGTATATACATATATTTGAACAATATGCTTCAAAATCGGTTTATTCATGTATTAGCACTAAATAGCAGTTTTTACTGTATCAAAAACAGTAGAAACAAGTAAGGAAGTCTTAGTTCGGGTGAACCGAACATTAAATACCCAGCGTTAGTTTTCAGATGGAGATACAAATACCATGACTTGGCAATGATATAGGCCCTAGAATCTTATTTGAAATTTTCTATATCAAAAAAGGGGATATAGTTATCATCCGATTTGGCCCATTTTAAACACCAACCTGCCTTGGCCAGAAAGTAACCTGTGTACCGAACTTCATGCGAATATCTCAAGTTTTACTCAACTTATGTTAATTTATGTGATTTTGGAAATTTTCGATATCGAAAAAGGGGGCGTGGTTATCATCCGATTTAGCCCATTTTCAATAGCAACCTACCTTGGCCAGAAAGTAGCCTCTATGCAAAATTTCATATCTCAATTTTTAGTCAAGTTATCGTGTACATGGACGGACAGACGGAACTTTCATACCTGGAACTCTATATCTAACTCGATTATTTTGCGCCGTTACGTAGTACCGTTATGTGGACAAAATTATAAAACCCTTGTTGTAGTACTAGTACGCTGGGTGTAAAAAAAAGTTGTGACATTTTAGGGTTGTGACATTTCATGTTTAGTCTATTCTCATTTTAATATGGATTGGTATTTTTGGACTTCTGTTAGAAATTCGATGTGTGCCACCAAGCTCTATATGTGTTCTAATTTTCAAGGAAAAATTACACCTAGTTTAGAAGAAAAGCTGTAGTAAAGTTGTGATATGAGAAAGTGTGTAAGTGTTCAAAATGGGAGCTGCTCTAGCACAGGTAAATGTTGACACTAGTCTGAACATGTGACAAAAAAATTAAGATTATATGTTAATTAATATTCGCACACGCCGACTGTGACCACCATTTTATGATTTTTTATAAAACTGGAGAACAAAGTTTAGTCCTCTTTAGGACCCTAGTCAAGCAAATTGTTATAAAAACAATTGTGGCATATTGTTACGCTATTTATCCTCTTTCAAAGTTTCTTCATGCAAATTTTGTTCTGATCACAATTTATAGCATATAAAATTCTCAGCAAAGGGACACTATAAATTGTGACTTTTTTTTCTTTTTTGTGTGTTTTAAAGTAGTCCATGGTATTAAATGATGAAATTTTGCACTTGATTTATATTACTCGATGAGATTGCCTTTTTTTGTAAAAATATAAAAATATGTGTATTATGAGGGGTTCAAGTTTCAGGAATCAGAACCGGGAAAGTACCGAAAGGTTGGATTTGAAAGAATTTAAAAGTTATTAACAAATTTTTTTTTAATAATCCCATGTTTGCTCAATATTTTTGAATAGATGAAAAAAGGTAAACTTCGAGCTCGGATTCTTTATTCTGGATATCCCATTGGACGGTTTTCCCTCAGTATCTTAATTCGATATACGTTACGTACCTTACCGACCAATTGAAACCCAAGTTTCTCTTACGTTAAGGATACGACTACATAGACACAACAAACCAGTGTTGCCAGGATACAATTTATTTTGGAGCTAGATTTGAGAAAAAAAGAGCTAGAAAAGAGCTAGATTTATTCAAGAAAATCCAAAACATGTAAAAAAGGAGCTAAAAGGCACTTAAGTATTGTATGTAAGTTTTTACATTTATTTCATACTAGCAGGGTGCCCAGCTTTGCTCGGTATGTACCTAAGTAGTTAATAAATTCCTGCTACCTTCAATTGCGAAAACAATTTACAGGCTGAGAAGGTTCAGAACAATATTTATTTTCCCACATTATATCCCGTTTATGTCTACGGCAAGTATAAGTAAGTAAGTCAACAAAAAAAAAATAAGTGTGTTCTTGAAAAATTATCGAGCTTGAAAAATAGTTAAGAAAAAAATATTTCATTTTTAGTATAACTCAAAAATTATTTTTATTTTTGCGTCAAAGCCAAATGAAGTCATTTTGTCAGAATTCAAAACGCTTGAAATATTTTTTCTGATTTTTTATCATGAAGACAGAATCGGAGGGTAAGGTTGTTCAGAATCTTTAGCAACTTAGGAAAGTGCTTTTTACACACAATTTACTTACCTTTCCATTTTGATTCTTGTTCGCAAAATAAACATATGGCATTTAGGAATGTTACTCGACAAAGTTAACCGATTTAGATATTTGTTATCGGTGAGGGAAACTAATTTGCCACATGGTACACAATGAAACTAATATAATAATTTCGACGTCGATTATAAAAGAAATAAAAACTTTCTTCATTTTTCAATACAATTTGTACAAATAAATTTGGAGCCAAAAAAGGGGCTAAAAATTTAAAAAAAGGACTAGGAAAAGAGCTAGGAGCTAAAACAGAATTTTGGAGCTAAACGCAAAAAAAAGAGCTAGATCTAGCTCTAAAAGCACCAAAATGGCAACACTGCAACAAACGCCTCAACGAGCCTTATATACGCCAGCCGCTGATTACGGCTATGGCGACGAAGGCCCCATACGTCTCTTTACTTACAATTGGTACAAAATCTTCAGAACTGTTTGCTAAAAGATGCATAGCCCAAACCACATTTATCGGAACAATCGATTGTATGTGAGCTATATGTTATGTTGATCCGATCTGGCTGATTTTTACTACACACATCACATACATATATAATACATAAGTGCCAAACCTCCAAAATCTTACGTTGCTAGCTTTGTAACTGCAAAATTTATAGCCCAAACCAGATTTATCGATTCTATCGATTGTATGGGATTGTAAATGCATTCAGCCTTGCTTACAGGTGAGTTCGGTAAGCAGTATTTGTGGTCAATTTCACATTCGGGACAATTTCGTATTCATTTACACATTGTCTCTATTGAAAACTCTCAAAGTAGGTGACATGACTTGAGACTGAAAGAATACAGATATTAGTCTTATTGCACCATAGATGCCGCTATTGTCTATGAATTGAGTAAGCCGATTTTTAGGTGGATCTAGACATTTTTACTCCATTATTTTAAAAATAAATAGCTGTCGGAACGCACAAGAATCCGATCAACACAGTAAATGATACTCCAGAGGGAAGGCACCAGTATTCGCAAATTTAGCACTAAAGTGGTAAATCTAACTTTCCATTTTCTTTATATAGGTCAAAAGTTCTTAATAGCTTTTTGTTTAGCAGTGTAAACGATTTTGACGTTCCAACGAAGCGCGCCACCTGGCTCTATGTTTTGCTATTTGACGTCAATTAGAAACGCCAAGAGATCGTTCTCCACTTGGTCTTTCCAACGGCGTAGGGGCCGCTCTGCTCCCATAGGTGGGTTCCGACAAGAATACCTTCCGGGCTGGACCTTCTTCTTCCATTCCCATTACATGGACAAGACAACGTAGTCCCTTCGGTAAGCACCGTCGGCAGAAATGCTTAAAGAAACATCAGTTGCTCCCTTATAATTTGGGACATACAAACTTAATTGTATCAATATATGTAGTTCCAAGCGAAGTTGTTTCTCTATCTGAACTTTATTTAAAAAGGAATCGTCTGAAAGGGATGGAATACAATGTGAGGCTATTTCTGACCTCACTTTTCAGCGCAGAAGTACCGAAAATTTTAAAATGAAATTGTTTTGGCCTAACAGAACAATTTGTGCCTAATCGTTAACACTAACAACGTTACCTTTAGCCCTTGTACACAAGCGAGTGAAAGATGGGACCTAAAACCAGGTTTTCATTACATCAGAATAATCTCTTGTGTCGAAGAAATTAAAGAATCTTTACAGACGAAGATAAATAGCACTCAAAAACAGACACCCCAATCTAAGAGAAATTTCTCTTACCTGATTAAATAAAAAATGTAAAATACCGTTGCTTAGTCTGCGTTGAAAGAAGAAATTTATTCTTTAGCTAGTTTGAAAAGATAAAATAAAAATCGAAAGCATTTGACCCAAATGAGCCGTAATATAAGACTGTCTCTTCTAGAAGGCGCTGATTTTTGCTGAATAAAAATATTATTTTGTAAGCAAAATTTACCACTTTTATCTCAAATCTACTTATAGTTTTCAAGTAAGTAAAGTGAAATGATGTGTTTCTAAGTTTCCCTTATATCAGCACCTAGATAGATATTCAGATTATTTAATTTCCTTGTATGCAGTATTAAAGGTGAACTTTATTATAATGTTTAACAACCATAATTGTAGCCCTTTTAACTTTTACCTATTTATTTGTTACAATTTTTGTTGATTTCAATGGAAACCGTCTTTTTCAATAGGCGTTGTTTCCGTTTAAGGAACTAAAAAACGATACAGAGCGCCAACATGTTTGATTAACTCTGTTAAAGATGTTGCCCTTTCAAATAAGAATAACAACTAGTGAAGCCACACGACGTCAAGGCACCATATTAACAGGCAAAAGAATTAAATTCTTTTTTTCTAGAAAATTTAGCTTTATGCAGGTGCATATTTCACTTACGTTTCTTTTGCGTTAAAAGTGCATGTATGAATCATATTCATTCCTGAATATAGTTTACTATTTTTCAAAAAAAGTTAAACCCTTCCCTTAATATTTGTGCTGATGAATTTTTATTGAGAAACTCTTTTATGTCAAAAATAGACGCTGATTGTTGCTGACCACGGGGTCATCCATTCTTGTAAAACTTTGTCACACCACATTTGATGCTATTTGTCTCCTTGGGCAGCGCACTGCCACAATATCACTTATATGTATTAAGAATTTTGCACCGATTTTGTTAACAGTATTTTATTTAATAAGTCCTTACAAAACTTATGTGTGCACATGTACGTATGTATGTATGTACATATGTTGTCTTTTTATGTAACTTCACTTACAGCTGATTTGACAACCCACGCCATTTATAATTAACACGATTAGATATGTTTTCAACATCACTTTTCCGTATTGATGTGGGTTAGCAGCCCAAGAACCTCTTGTTGAACTGTTTCGAAACTTTTGGCCAGCATAGTTATATAACATCGCTCTTTATTCTGCTCTGTGAGCGTTTTGTACATACATGCATACAAACATACATACATACGTACGTACATATTTAGATATAGGGTAAGTGCTATATGATATTTGTTCTCATCGAATGAACAATTGCGAACAACTTTTCATAAAAGCGCAACAATGCATATCACAACCACCACCCACATTGCACCCAACTTACAAACTTAAATCCATACGCAATTTACCTATCATGGTCGTTAAGGAAGGGCGGGAGAGCAAAAATACGTTTGCCGGTATATCATGGGTAGAGTATTGCTTCTTTAAATGAATATTAACTTACAAATGTTGATGTTAACACTATTGAGCAAAATATTTGAAATGAATTGACATATTCCCAAAAATCTGAACTAAAAGCGCAAAATGTCGATTTTTCCTCATATAAATTATTTCAAACCTTACAAAAGAAACCCAGAATTATCCAGCAAACAACATTAAATATGTATACAGCTGTCTTCAATATAATAGTAGTGAAATTAAATTGGATATCGTTCGACGAAATAAGAAGAATCTGTGTTTTTAATCATTTTAATTTAAACTATTGCGATTTCAGTAAAAAAAATTCATAAATATTTTTGTACCTCTGCAGTTTTTTAGCCCAATCAATTTACGTATTATAATGAGAAAGTTAGAACTTATTCAGCAATTTTCAGAATTTTGTGTGCCAAAAAATTTTCTACAAACTCTGCCAGAAACTTTCTAGATTTTAATGAAAATATGTAAAATGGACAGACCTAAGACCTAAATCGAGTAACAAATATATTAAGTGTATAAGTTTAAGGACTATTTGGATTCAAGTGCTTTTAGGAAAATATAACTCATAGCAGTAGAGACAGATTTATATATCAGGAAGTGTAAACAACTGAGCTACAATGTCGAAGAAATAGTATTTGAAGTTATACAATTATAACGCGCTCTTCCTCATGATTAATTCGCAAAGCATATTTACATTTTTTTTCAAGAACTCTAACTGTATACATATATAATATTTATATATGTAAACTTAGAATATCGTTAATGAAAAGCGGAAACGGTTAGCGAGTACTCCGACAGTTCGACTTTGGTTATGCAATTGTTGTTCTTTTTAAATATATACGAGTAGTACACTTCCATGTGTTGATAATTATGCGGGTGTTTCTTGCCTTTAGAAACGGCATAATGACGCGCCAACAAATGACATTGGTATTGAAAGTTGCAAATTATACTAAAAGTATTATCCAACAATGATACAACATCACACTGTGCTACAATAAAATAATACAGGCTTCTCCTAGAGAAATTACTTTTTATGTGAAATATTTCGCGAGAGAATTTCTGCATGACAATCCACAAATATCTTTCTTGGTTTTATTTGTAGCAATGTGTTATTACAAAAAATTGTGTGACTAATTGTAAAGACAGCGATCTGGAATCGATCCGTTTAGTCTACAGTTGGCTATAGCAA